>QLOH01001100.1:0-144975 GCA_026901365.1 Sesbania bispinosa | reverse complement strand
GAAGTGTTCTCTCCAAATGATATATGTATAGAAATTGAGATAAGATAAACACACATCTCAAGCTATTTGAACTCTTTGTTATACTTTGAAAAATTGAATACAAGATGGAAACATTGTACAATTTTAAATTTTAAATATTAATATTTAATTACTTGTATTAAAATTTTAAATTCATTTGTATTTAATAATTTAAAATTAACTATTGCTTAAATTATAGGGAAAATTACACTCACCTCCCCTAAGGTTTGTCTAAATAACAAAGACCTCCCCTCTAGTTTTTAAAATGCAGAAACCTCTCTTCCCATTGACACTATGAGGATTATCTAGGGATATTAACGAGGTGAAACAAATTATACACTACTTGCATCCATACTTACTAGAATTAATAGCTACTCATACGGGTAAAAGATATTCACGAGTATCCATTAATATTTAAAAATTCAAAATTTATAGAAAAAAAGAGAGAAAATGACCTATAATATATTATGATATCATATTATATTAATTTTATATAATATAAATAAAAATTATATAATATTATTACAAGTTAATGTATTGAAAATGTTATTATAAAATAATAAAATTAAATTTTATCTCATCATAAAATAATAAAAAAAATTAATATTTTATCATATTTAATAGAAAATATATTTTAATGACTATGCGGGTACCCGCGGGACGAGTAATATAATATTTGTCTCCTCTCATTTAATAAATATGTGGGGTACTAGTTGCTGGTATATAGATAAATATCCACAAGTACGAGTTTTTTTTTATCATATCACTTTAGACAAGGGAGGTGAGTGTATTTTAAAAACTAGATGGGAAGTATTTGTTATTTAGACATACCTCAGGGGAGGTGAGTGCAATTTTCCCTAAATTATATGATTGTTTTCAAGGTTGCACTGGAAAGGTTTTAGAAAGAGTTTATAGTCAAAACCTTAAGCTTAACCCCACCTAAAAGATATGTATGGATGACAATTGAGCTCAGACTTTATGGGTACCTGCAAAAATTACTCACAATGGGCTGGGTAAAATCCCGCAAAATGGGTGGGTACGGGCACTATGATGCCAAACTCGCCCATACCCGCACTCATATATATATATATTAAATTACTTAATAAATAATACCATATAATTATATATATAGTAATTTTATTAAAATATCTAATATATTTATACATATATTTAAAATTGTTATATATATATGTATATAATATTACAGATTAAAATATATTTTTAAAACTATCTATTTGTGTTTTTTACTTTATAATATATCACTAATTAGTGTCAATATATAATAATTTTTTGCACATCATGATAGTGTCAATATATAATAATTTTTTTTACAAATCTTGGATATTTCTAACACATGATATATCCAAGTTTATAAAATAGTGTGACGTGGAAGTATATTGTAATATTACATAAAAATTTTGAACATTAGATCATGTATTGTGTTTTAGAACATTAACGTATTGTGTTTCAATTTAATTAAATTATTGTGTCACTTATATTTAAAAATTATGTTTGGACGATCTTCCAATAATTTTTCAATTGAGATATAATTTTCTTAAATTAATATTTTTTAGTGAGTTGTTAATTTTTTACTCAATAAAAGTGCAGGTAACATGCACGAGTACGGGCATATAAGTGCCCAACGGGTATGGGTATGGGGACGGACACTAAAGTTGCTGCTCACACGGATGCGGGTACGAGTTTTTTTAAAAAACGCGGGTATGAGAATAGGCACTATGGTACCCTGCCTATAGAGTACCCATTATCATCCCTATAATTGAGTTGTTACTCTCGTTTTGATATATGTGATTATTTCGAAGAGTTAAGGAGGAAAAAAAATCCTTTTTAGGAAAATAAAAAGCTCATCAGTGCTAATGTGAAGTTGAAGAGAGCTATGATAGTGTTATAAAAAGAAAAACAAAGAAATGCTTCTCTCCTAAAAGATGGAGCCAAAAAATACGGCTACAGGAATAGGTAAATTTGCAAAAATAGTTATTCAGCATTGCACATTTTACTTACAAGTCACAAGATGTCAAAAGTTAAAATATTATACATATATTTTATTTTTAATTTTAATAAATTAACTTAAGTTAAAATTTATTCAAATAATTATATATTTAAAATATTAATGTATATATTAAAAGAGTTAATTATGATATAGAAAATATACATATAGAACAATACATAGGATATTGATATATTTTGATAATTATACACTTCAAAAACAATTTTTGATAAAGAGTATTCAAATGATGTTGTCTGTAAAAAAGAAAAACTTTTTTGATATAAATTATCCAAACAAAAATCACATTACTTCAAAATTAATGTTACACAAAATCAATTCTACATGATTATGTTAATCCAAAGTCGGTTATACCACCACGAAATCAAACATACACATAGATATCATAATAAAATCAATGATATAAAATAATTACAGAATAAAAACATTGTAATACAAGGATCTCCTATGTTGTTTCAATAAAGGCAAGATCAAATTAGCTCAAATATTCCTAAAATATAATGGGCGCCAACCGTTGAGGCAGGGGGGTGTACCTATGGGGTGATGAGGGAATGACCCTCTTAGATTTGGTTCTACAGTAGTAGACCCTCAATTTTATTAAAATTTTTATAATATATATTATAAAAAAATTTAATATTAAATTTATATTATTTATTGCAAAGGTCTACAGTAGTAGACCCTCATAGACAAGTTTTTTTTATATCTATCCTAAAACTTCCCATATAAGAAAATGGGAGGTTCCTTAAAATATGTTTGGAAAGGAGAAATGGAAGGAAGAGGATTATAGAAAGCTCTTCCCTTTATCCTTATGTGTTTAGGAATATCCAGTGTCCGTTTGGTTTACAGTTGAGTAGAATTGATTTTGAAAATCAATGGTTGAGATAAGTGATGCACACTTTACGAAACATGTTGGACGGAAGTGATTTAAAATCAATTCTACAAAATGGTTTTGAGTTTTTCAACTCCAAACCAAACGTGCTACCAATAATTTATTATAAACATGAGTTCAATAAAGTGAATGTTATTTGGATGATATTTTTTAAATCACTTTTGGAGATATAATTACTAAAAAAGACATGCATTTATTTGTTATATAAATTTTCAATTTTTTATATTAAGTAATACTAACAAAAAAAAATATATATTTGCACCATTAAAGAAAACTTCAAATCATTTAATTCCAAAAATACTATCAATAATTATTCAACATATTCATCGTTCACTCATTAACAAAAAAAAACATACAACTAAAATTGGCTTTTTAAGTTGAACCACGGACTAAATCTGACTCTAATAGAAAATGGCTACATACTTGATTTTTTTTAAGATACAAAAATATTATTAACTTTCAGTAATATTACCCCACATTTAATTAAATTGCTAACTCAATGACACCTTCTTTATGCGTGACTAAAAATTAATATTCAGATTCACAGACTCTCTTGAATTGCATATAAAAGTTGTTCCTTGGTCTCAGTAGACAGAGCAATGCAATTGGGTCCATAGACAGTACTCATTTCCACAACCTAAAATAAGAAAAACTACCATAAAGGATCAAATATATTACCCAAGGTTATTTGGTACAACTTAGTAGATAACAACATATAAACTCATAAAGACAAATGTGTGTCAACTTACTATTGGAAAGTGAGAATTCCTTCCACAGAAGCACTTATACCAATCCCATGCATGCGTGCCAAGGGTAGAAGAACTTGACATGAATAGGGTTGTTCTCAAATCAATGTTAACCACATAAGTAGTTGTTGAGACTCCAACACCACCACCAGCATCAGAACCTGCCTCTCTGAGCAAGCCAATGAAAAAGATGAAACCGCAATTACTGAGGCCCCAAAACTAGTAGCTCCAGAAGACAAACCTCGGTTGAAGTTGAGACTAAGGATTCGTTTGGCCCAGCTTTTTTTGGGCTTATAAATTACTTTAAAGCTAAAACTAGCATTAAGAACTTTTAAAAATAAAGTAAAAGGTGTTTGACTGTTTTATTTATTTTTTACTTAAAAGCCACTTTTAAATTAAAAGTTGTTTGGTAAAATAATTTTTAAAAAGTACTTTTTGTTTAATGAATAATAATTTTCTAAATATTTATAATTAGTTATTAATAAAACTATCAATAATTTTTTAGAACTTCTTATTATATAAATAATAATTCACAGACAACCTTATTATAAACAAGATGGTAAAATATTTAGATATAATTTTACTTAAAATTATCATAAAAATATATATAATTATAAAATTTTATATTAGTAACGAATGAAAGTTTAGAAAATAAAAAATAAAATATTTAAATAGAATTCAATAATATGAAAAACGCATCCCTATCCCACATGTTATTGTGTTTTTCTTACCATGATGACGAACGTGACTTTTTACGGCCAATGATTAGCCATTTTTTTCAGAAGTTAGCTATTCTATAGAACTTTTATTAAGACCTCTTAATAATGAACTTCTCATGAGTTCATGCATCATCATATAAATGAATAACCCTTCCCAGTTAAAAGAAATGTTTTCTTCTCGGCAATATACTGGAGTCTGGAGGCCGAGGGTGAATCCCACCCACTCCAACAGGAGTATTAGCAGAGGATATGAATGAAAAAAATAAATCAAAAAGTAATAATTTTGGAAAACTGTAATTTGAGATTCGAAGGGTGGTATACTTATAAAAAGCTCCGCCCAAAATAAGCCATAAGCTCATGAAAGGGGCTTTTAGAAAAGTGGCTTATCTTTGAAAATAATAAGTGGCTTTTTTATGTAAGAGCTTTTTAGAAATTCTGTTTGGCCTAGCTTTAACTTAAAAGTGACTTATAAGTAAAATATAAGCTACGTCAAACGAACACTAAAGAGGTGATAGAAGTTGCGACAGTGACAATCACAAAAGAGCCAACCGTTCAGAAGATAGGAGAGGAAACAAAGAAGGAAGAAGCCAACCGTCCAGTCATCCTGCGCTTCACTCATCGTTCAAGATGGCTCGTCCTTCTGCTTCAGGTGCTCATTGTCCATGATCAGGTGCTCGTTAACCTCATTGCAAGGGTTAAAATGAAACTGCAAAAACGTGACTCCCACCATCATCCTCAGAACTCACGTATAGAGGAACGCAGAAGCTAGAAAATGTAGCATCTGCTTCAACTCACGTTTTCTTCCAAACTCGCGTGAGGGACGTTAATCCAAACATTGCAGTAAATTGTAAACTCATGTTTGACTGAAGAATACGCACGTCCAATTCAAGAAAACGTCAATCCAAACATAGCCTAAGAGTGTGTTTGGATTAGCGTTTGCAAACTTGAGTTTGAATGAACGTGAATTTAGTGAACGTGATTTATGATAAACTTGAGTATGACTAAACGTGATTTCATGTTTGGATATTTTGCTGCAAACGTGAGTTTTAGAAAGTGAATATTAAGGAAACTAAAGTTTCACACGCAGAAGCTACAAAAACCTGTGTTTTGCAAACTAAAGTTTCAGAACCCAAACATGCGTTTCATGTGGGAAGCCAAACAAGATACATATTTTGTAAACTCACGTTTACGGTCCAAAACGTGAGTTTAACAATTCAAAACGTCAATCCAAACATATACTAAGTCTGGAACCCAATAAAAAGGTTTGCAAATATTTTGGCCTGTATAAATTGAGTGGTGTATAAGGAAAATTCTTATGAGCTAACTTTTTTTGTTGCTACTTCCGTACCCTTTGAAAGACCAGGAGCACATATTAATATGTTTGGATAGCAGTTACAAACTTACGCTTACAAATTCCAATGTAAAATTTATCATCCCAAAGCACATTTTACCAAAGCAAGTCCTAGTTGCTTTTAAATAAATGTACTAAGTTAATTGGTTGAGCCCTTATAGCTGGTAGCATCAAACGACTATATAGCTGGACATTTCTCTTTGGAGGAAGAATGTTCTCCATTTAGGAGAATATAAGAATTTCCTGATTTCCTCTTCCACCGTTAGGGGTGGGAATAGGCCAGCCGGCCTGTCAGGGGCCTACGGCCTGGCCTGTTTATGGCCTGGCCTGGCCTGACTCGTTTATTAAAAAGGCCAGGCCAAGGCTTGTTAAAAAGCTTATTTAATTAAATAGGTCAGGCTTCAGGCCTATGAAAAAGCCTATTAGGCTTAACAGGCCGGCCTGTTTAATATAATAATATATAATATATTAAATTAATTATATAAATAACTATAAATATAATTAAAAAATTTATAATATAGTAAAAAACTAGAATATATTAAATTAATTATATAAAAAACTGCTTAAAAGGCCCACTGGCCTGCATAGGCTTATAGACCTGTTGGCCTGTTTGTAAGCCTTGTTATAAAACAGGCTTCTAAACAGGCTTACAGGCCAGGCCAGGCCAAGGCCTTACAAAAAGGCATGTAAGAGGTAACAGGCCAGGCTCAGGCTTAAGAATTGGGAGTCAGGCCAGGCTCAGGCCTGCCAAAGCCTGGCCTGGCCTATTTCCACCCCTATCCACCGTGTTTGTTAGAATAGAAATATTGAAGAAATTGAGGGTAGAGAGAGGAAATAGAGTAGAAAGAAATGTTATTATGTGTTTGGTATGATTGGAACGAGAAATGAGAGAAATTATCAGATGTGATCCATATTAAAAGATTTCTCCCTGAATTGTGAAGAAAAGTTGCGGAAATAGTCAAACTGCAGAGAGAGAATACTGAACAAATACTAAGACATGTGTGCCCCATATTTTGTATGAACATTTCGTGCAACCTTTTAAGAACATAAAGCAACCTTGTGTGAATAATAAGGCCATTTTAGGGCTTGTTTGGTTTACATTTTCATTTCCTGTTTCCATTTCCTGTTTTCATTCTGTTTCCTGTTTCCTGAAATTTTACAAAGGAAAAACTGGAAATGCTGGAAACAACAAATTTTGTTTCCAGCATTTCCAGTTTTTCCTTTGTAAAATTTCAGGAAACAGGAAACAGGAAATGAAAATGAAAATGCAAACCAAACAGGCCCTTAGTCTTTGTGAATTATAATTCATTTTCTCTCTATTTAATTTTTTTCCTACCAAATTCTATTTTCACTTATTTCTCTCCTACCAAATTTCTTCACTATTTCTCACATATTTTGTCTTTCCACTCCACCAAACACTTGGACACTTCGTGACCGAATGCCTCCTCAACAATCCTCGGTAGTCTTGACAGACTTTAAATTTATGGTGCGTATTAAGAAAACGCATTAATGGAAAATGGAAATAGTAAAAGAAAAAATGACAAAAAAAGAAAAATAAGAGATCAAGTGATATCTTGGGAAAGGAAATGAAGCTGAACCTTTCTTTTCTTTTTTCCTTTCAAGGCCTTCGGCCAAAGCTCTGACAACCATCTCTTCCTTTTTTTTTTTCTTTTTCTTCTACTTTCTCTTTCTCTAGATTCCCAATTTTCTCTACAAAAGGCTCTCCTCTTTGAAAGCCAAATCTGCAACCCCATCCAATTTTTTTCTAAACAATTTTGGATGAGTAAGCAAATACCCTAACTCTAAGGATTAAAAAATTACAAACCAAAATCCCCAAAAGAAAGGGGAAAAAAGTTAAAGCTGCCTATATCTTACAGATATTCCTTTCAAGGAACTATTTCTCAAAGAAAAACTACTTCGCAGACGATTAAACCATGATAATTTCATCTCACCCGACCCAGTGCACTGACCCTCCCCCTCCCCCTCCCCCTCACTGCTGAAAAGGGTTTGGTCAGAGCAGTCAAGTGAAGCTCCACACGCTACATTATAAGATTGGCATGCAGAATGGCATACTCGAAGCCTGTTGTCTCCATCCTTGTCACACTTCTGGATTGAGATCTGACAATTAAGTGACAAACTCTTTCAGACAAACAAGCAACATTACCAACTAAGCTCTAACATCTAGAAACAATGTTAGAAAGCACTACAATTCAATGAAAACTAGAGCTTCATGTTCCTCAGTTTCTAGTTTCTACTACTGTTAAAAGGCACATCACTCATGTTCGATTGGCATGACGAAACTTGGAAAATCAGGATAACTTCAGTCACGGCTATGAAAAAATCTCATAATTAAACATCTGATGAAGTAAATTCGGGTATTACAATGGTTTTATCAGAATAGAGTGTCATATAAAGCATATTATAATGTGTGGACCAGTTGGGAAAGGAAAGGAAAAAAAAACCAACAAAAATACTGCAAAACATAATTTCAGGTTGAGCTTGACTAAAAACAAACATATCACCAAAAAAATATACTAAAGAATAATTTTAGTATGAAAAGACAACTCACCCAGCAGGCAAGCCGTTTAGCAGCCTCATCACAGTAGGTGCTGCCAAATATATTAAATAATTTCCTAGCGCCACCAGGAAATAATCGGTGGTAGTTGGGCATGACAACCACTTCTTCCAGCTGCTGTAGTATGCTAGGCTCACTGGGTGCACAATGCTGTCCAGAAACATCATTCCCCAGCACATTTTTGCAAACAGAAAGACTAGATAGGAGCATGGAGCTGTTCTGGCATGTGTATCCCGCATAGTCAGAACAACGGAATTCACAAACTCCATTATCACAAACCCCACCATGAAGGCTGCATTGCTCATCACACACAGCTGCACATAGTTTGAGGGACAATCAATAACCAAATTATGTTTCTGCAAGAACTAAATTAATGCTTTCCTATTCTTTAAGTGTGAGCCTAATCCTTCAGTCATGGATCGATACAGCTAAGCCCTTCCCACAACTACAAGGGGTCTCTAGGCCATGAACCTTTGTCCTCCAGTGACAGTACAGTTCACTCACCACTACACGCACAACCCTGGTGGGTGACTTATTCTGTGTTAATGTTAATTAATGTGATTGTGATTCAACAAATTGGGGAAGACACAAACTAGAAAGCCTCGGTTACATGAAAGGGATTGAGCTCAAGTATCCTAAAGGAACCCCAACAGGTAACATATTATCACGTAATCCAATGTTCATAGAGGGTAACGTTTTTCAAAAGCTCATCCATAACATATCCTATTACTTTGGAAACAATGCTTTGTTTAAAAAAGCATAAGATTGCTGCTATTAGCCCTTGCAATAAAATAAATAAACTAGCATACTTTTTAGATAAGGGACTTCCTGAGAAGTGAAAAATGTGAGAAATACCCACCCCCGACCCACAAAATAAAATAAAACACACACAGGAAAAATAATGTCAGAACTCAAAAATGTTGATCTCTTATACAGAAAAAATCCCACTGCAAATATTTAGTCTTAAGAACAGGTATGTACCAGTGGAACAGTCAATGCCAGTGTAGCCAGTTTTACATTCACAAATCCCATTGGAAAGGCATATGCCATTGCCATTGCAATTGCTGGGGCAGGAACCTGGAAGATGATACGAGAGCATTTTTAGAAAAGGAAAAAGTGAAAACTACACTGCTGCCAAGCAAAGGTAACTTACAGCAGAAGCACAATGGATACATAAATTATAACACAAAAGTGGGAAATAGAGCTCACGTCTACTGCAATCATGACCATGAAATCCGAGAAAGCAGTGGCATCTTCCATCAACACAATCTCCATTGAAATTACATGAATTTGGACATTGACCAGACACAGATACAGGGTCAGTGTGACAGAGCTCATGATATGCAGGGCAGATTAATTCACCTATAAAAAATATAATTAAGAGTCAATTGTCTTTTGTCAACTTCCTGAGAAATTAATACCAACATTTGAACAATTAAAAATAGATAAAATAGCAGTAAAATTAACCGTTAAAGCCAGGGAACTGAATGGGTCCACCAGCATGAGGACAGACTTTCCAGATACCATCCACAGCAACCTGTAGGAACATATGAAGCTTCATTCATTTTTGTGATAAAGGAAAAAGAAGGGGTGAGCATACAATTCAAATACAGGCTTAAGAAAAAAGCAGCAGCAGTTGCAGCCTTGCCCAAATGTAAATGAAGAAATTGTCCTACTCAAACATGGTTGCTCAATTACATAATATATAATAATCATTTATTCAAAATATAAATTATCTAAATGGTAACCTCAATAACCATGAGATGCTCACCTTATTAAGAGTACAAGAAAACACACACCCACACACAATATTGTTTCTCAAGCTTCCATGTTGAAAAAGGCAATAATATTTTTTTAAACAATCAATCAGACTCCATGGAATCAATGGAATGTATGTACATCACATTAATTCTAGGGAATGAACATCACATTAATTTCAGGGTGCAGGGTTAATGCAATGTGTGCACATGCTGCTTACAGATTTAAGATAGTGCAGTCTCAGTAAATTCTCATTATCAAAGCCCGAAAAATCAGGCAGTGTAAAGTTCCAGGTCAAAATCCAACGAAATAAAGCATTATAAAAAGGGAAACATTTCACTTGTTATTGACACCCCAAACCATACCTCTAAAGAATTGTTGATACACCGGTGCTGGTAACAACCATTTCCCTGGGTCATAGAACCTCGTACAAAGCCTGTGCGTACTAATGATGAGGCCATACACCTGCATCCCAAAGGGAAAAACAGTTAGCAACTCTACACCCCATGTTGTCAACAAAATAAATGTAAAGCAGACTAGCGTATAAGTTTACAGTCACAAATCTGACCTAGAGTTACTTCCTCTGACTTCACCTAGCATTCTATCAGGTGCTCGCGCACTGTTAGTGTCAGTACATGATCCATCAGAGTACGCAACAAAATAAGTGCAATAATCAGCCAATGAGGATTGTCCACCTGCAACAACCAGTGAATACTGAAACTTTAGCCAAACCATAATTTAGTGTCCAAAAAATTTACGACGGCCATAATGAGTAGCAAGAAGAAACATCTATGATGTGTAATGGGACTATAAAAGCAGCAGGTACACATCAATTCAAATGCAATGGCCTAGAAGTTTCAACAATTTCTTGACAGTCCAGCATTTATATCAAAGAATCTGGCGTAAGAACAAAAATGGAAGTTTAAACAAAGAAAAGGCATGAACAGATCACAAATGGATTAGCATTGACTTACATATGAGAAATGAAGACATGATTCTATACCTTTATTAGCTTGTGGAAAATACTGTGCCCACTGAGGGAGGTCTCCACTATATGTTAGGATTGGGCAGTATCCCTCTGCCTCCCTATTATATGTACAGCCAGAAAACTGTGTTGTGTTGCAATGATAGGCTCCCTTCCAGAGATTGCAAGGGGAGGTGGCAAATTCAGTACCTTGGTTACGACCCCAATCAAGACGGTCTGCCATGCTATAATTGGCTTTGTACCACCCGCTATCTTCTAAGAGAGCTAGTGTCATTTTTGAAACTACAGATCTTGTATCCACAGAACCAGTCATAATTTCATTCATCAGAAGCCTTTTTTCCCAGTGAGAACCTGCAAGAAATTTACAGAACTTGGATTAACCATATTCAGTGTCTCTCAAGAGCAACAGCTGTCATTGTTTAGGACAAGATTTTAAACAAGTAGAGATGGAGAAGGCCAATGCTTTTGTTTAGAATCTTATCAAGAAAGGGGACAAAATTAATTTAATATTTCATTTTTGCATATATAAAGTTTAAACTGTTGAATTCACACCATATGAGAAAATTTTCTTAAACAAGATACTGTAAGCAGCCACTAAGGAATCAATAGTCTTACTACAAACATAGGCTGATACTTGGGACTCCTTTAGCACTTAGTTTCTTACATACAAAAAGTTGAGGGATTTCCTATGTAAATTGAGCATTTACCCACTAATGGAGGAACAAAATACAAAAGACTAAAGGTGATAACATTCCAAAGATAAGGATAAAAAGAAAAGGATGGCTTAGGCATATTTATTAACAATAAAAAAAAGAACCACCAGCCATTTGACAAACCTGATGTGCCACGTCCTCCACCATCTTCCAGCTCTAAACCAGTAAAATTTCCAGAGAACGCCTGCCAATAAGTCACTTGTCAGTAATTTGTAGAATCTTTCAAAGGCCCCCTTAAGTATGGAAACAGTAAGCATGACATTGAAAGTATATAACATATATTCCATGCAAATACCGCATAATGATATCGTGAATGCATGACAACGCGAGGAAGCACCACGCGATTTACCATCCGTCCAAGCTTTTCATCCATCACTTGTTCAGTAACCTTCAGAATTCAGATGCAATAAGTAATGGTAAGATTATAAAATGTGCCATTAAAATGCCTGACATGAAAAGGAATGATGAAACAGAAAAACTTTTTGATATACCTATTGGAATGAAAAATGGTATATTTCTAAAAATTAGACCAGGCACACAAAGGTACCACTCAATTAAGTGCCAGGAAACTTTGGTATCATTCATTCATTGTTTTCCTCCTAAAATATTCTATATTCATTACAATTCCTCATTTTATTTTAAAGACAAACCAAAGAAATTGTATAGAATCACCATTCACCAGAACAATTAAAATTTGTCTCCACCAATACAAGCATAAATTTTCTTAACTTTCATGTAGATCACACTTTCATTTTCAAGAAAGTGACCTATAACAATTATTATCATCATAATAGGAATATGAGGAAAATAATCAAAATTCAGGTATTCTTACAAAAAATAAGATAAAATCGATGTTACAGCACAAAAGGCAGCCTATACCTGATTACGTCGTCTTTTCCTTTCATCTCTAAAATGAGCAAAGGCATGTGGATCAAAACCAAGAACATGCATAACCTGAAAAAAGATCAAATAAATATGATGAATAGTCCTCCCATGCTCCCACTCTCATTTATAGAAACAAAAAACCAAACAAACCTCATGTATCAAAGTAGCTGAAAGCAAAGTCTCTGCCTCAGCAGTCAAATGGCGAGGAGCAACATTAACGTGTCCTGCAAAAAATAAAAGTACTTCTGTTCTGAAGCATCCCAAGTGCAAGATAAGAATGACCATTTAAACAAACATGTTTCTAGAATAATATACCAGCTATAGCACGGCCCCATTGATCCCGTTCACATGCCACTGCCCATGCAAGTGTATTTCCAGTTGTAGGTCTTGTAGTCACCAAAAGAACTAAATCGGCATCAGAGACACCCTCTGGGGAAGGTGAACAAAAAGGTTATATCTTAAATTCATAAGCACAAATCTTACATTTAAGTCATACAAGAAATACAAAGCATGCAACAAATAAAATGTACCCTCAATATATACACGGGGAAGCTGTACGCCTCCATCTTGTCCACATGCAGAATATCCACTTAACCGCAAGTTTCCCTTGACAGGCTCAACAGCCAATGCTCTCCTAAACCAGTCAGCTGTCTGACCTAATGCCTGCAAAAAGTAATCAAGGGTAAATATCTCTATACAATCTTTATGTGAGTGACTGTTAATATTATTATACTTCTAACAACACAAGTACACAACACTGCCTATTGCCCGAGACATAATAAGCTGCAGTAATTGATGCAGGCAGCACCAAGTAATTATCTGATAGGAAAAAACAATCTATCAGCCCAGTAAATCAAAAGTAGAAAACACCTGACCTTATGAAGGCGACGTTTTTTGTCCTCTCCTGAGATATCTTCAGAAGTACAGTTATACCAACAATCACCAAAAATTGGGGGATTACCATGAGGATTACAAGAAGGGAAACCAGAAAGAGAAGTCACGGGAGGCTCTCCAAGCTGTTCACAGAAATTAAAGATTTAATTTTAATAAAATACCTGAGAAATAGAATACCAATGTTATGTCTAGATAATATAATTATAAAGATTTTTTTTTCATTCATATTAACACTCACTTTGACAATATCACCAACTTTTCGACAATCTCTGTCAGGGGAGTGGCCAACAGCATCATAATTTAGATATATCCTAATAGGTTCCTTTGCATCCTTTTTTGTCCCTGATGATGTTGATGCTTCAAGTAATGCCCTACCTTTATGTTGAAGGGGCTTCAAGAGATCAGGCTCGTAAACCTGAGGGGTAATTGAATACACTTTGTGACCAGGTCGCTTCCTCTGTTCAATAATCTGGTCATGTATGCAAGAGTGTGAGGCAATGTTGTCAGTATTCCTTTCTAAGCCTCCCCGTTGAAGTTGGCCTTCATAGGGCTTTGCATTGTGGGCTTCCACCCATGTCAATATCAAAAAAATCTGCAGCATGAAGCAGAAGTTTAGTATCTATCCAACTATGGAGCAACAATAGTGTCTTTGTTCAGATATGGAATGCATTCGATAGACCTTGAGAAACAAACCTTATCTATCCCTCGCCCCACAAAAGCAAGCAACACGTAAATTAAACACCATTACTAAAACACTTAAGTTGATAAGAAATAAAAATAGAAACCATGTATCCATCTTTCTAAGAAGGTACAGAATCTTTTTCTTTTTTAGGCCATACAAAATATACTTTAAATTTAGCTCATCAGATCAGAGTGTCACCACCACTGACAAGAGCCAAATATTAGATCAGCAGATTTTAAAAATTAACCACCTAAAACCAAAGGTAAAAGAAAACTCAGAAATGATCAATATATACTCTAACAAATTAGCCGCCAAAGAGGCTAGTTGAACAGATTCCAAATAAATTTTCAGGCAGAAAAAAAAATATATAAAGAGAGTAAAAGAAAACGGTGGAAACCAAAGAGAACAAAATCTTAAAAACGGAGCTATTATCTGTGACCGCTACCAGCACCTCCCAGATCATTCATTGCTCTTACAACAGAACCCTAACATTAGAGTTCTGTTTCAGGACAAACATAAGAAAAATTGAGAATATATATGGACTTCAAACATTTATTGTCTTCATAACTTTCTTACCATCTTCGGCAACCAATTATAGCCCAATCAAAGTTGAACATATTATTCAGAAAGGAATAAACCCTAAACAACAGAGTAAAATTGAACTAAAAGAAACAAATTAAACAAGTAGGAAACTCATGAACAGGCAGAGTTTACCTCGAAAACAACTACGGCAAATCGAAGTTTGCAATTAAATCTAGACAACGTGCATGAAGTGTGCCGAATTATTAGCTCCATGAAAAGAATGAACACTGAAACACAGACGGCGCCGATTCCATCAATTCGCCGGCGAGTTTTCGATCGGTTTTAGAACGCACAAAAACCTTCGGCTCCTATGCATATTGGACAGAGAACGAGACGGAGAAAGAGGAGTAACCTTTTCAGGTAACAGTGGTGATGATTTGAAAGGGATAAATAAACAATGTTCGAGGATACAAGTGGAAAAGAGAGAACTCTGATTTCTGAGAAGAAAGTGGTGTTATTGTCGTGTAGAGACTGACTCAGAGAGAGGAAGAGGGAACTTTTCAAGTCGTAACTATTGCGGCTTTGGCAGATGCAATAGTTTCTTTCCTCTTTCTGATCTCTTGAATGGCCAAATAGAGAAGAGACACTGACAGTGAACGGAACAAGAGGGAGGTGAAGGGAAAAAATCAAATAAGATTGGGTGGAGTGGGTGGACAACATCCATTTTTTTAACCATTTTCGGTTTATTTCCAATAAAATACATGGAAAAAAACAGAAAATATGCTAATATATTTAATATGTGCATTACTTACTGCCTCTTAATGCTTTTGGTTGAGACTTTCTACAAATGCTTTTGATAAGATCAGTAAAAAAAAGGAAGAATATCAAGAATAAAATTTGTTCATTAAAATGTACAAAAGATAATAAATATTTTTTATGGAAATTTTTCATTTTCAATATTCTTATTTTAAACTCTTATTAAAATCAAAATCAAATACTTTTAAAATTTTTATTATATAATTAGAAAAAAATATATATACTCATAGGAACTTGAATATAAAAAACAAATATTCATATATGATGGACTAAAATATAAATATATCCTAACTAATTTTACCTGATCTCAAAATATTCTTTATTTAATTCAGATTTTATTTTTTAATAACTATATTAATGAACCATGACTCAATAGAAAGAAAGTATGTACACTTAAAACAAATTTTAATAAATTGAATATAGAGTAATTTAGATAATATAATTTATTTTTACATGACAACAAGAAAAATAAATGTAATTAATTAACTTTCTTAATCGATGTAAATTTAATATTTTTATATTCAAGTACGGAGGAAGTTAGTGTTTTAAATAAAAAAATAATTATGATAATTATTTTTATAGAATTAATTATTAAAAATCCAAAATTTAATACAATAGTAAAATTTTCTACTGAAACGTGGAAATTAAAAGAGGGCTATCTATGCAGCTCCTTTAAAATCCAGGGTCAGTTGTCCCACTCATCGAGGTGCCTACAAACCAACGAGGATATTAGTCACTGTTATCGGCGGTGGATACCCTGTTAAAGTAAAAAAAAAAAAAGAGGGCTATTTCATTCATTTATATAATAGTATAGATTACATAATTACAGATAGATCTTAATATTTATATGTATAAAAAATATTATATAAGTCAGACTTTGATCAAGTATACCAACTTCAGGTTCTTTAATATATGGATGATGGATTTGTAATTTGGTAATGGTTCACAAGGCAACTTGATAATGGCAAACGTTGAATTCCTTCCTTTTGGTGCTTTTTCTATTCCTTTTGCTCGTCCAATCAGATGTTTGTAGAGCACATTAACAATAAAATAATCAAGGTATAGAATCTGAACCTCCAACTAGCGTATTATATAAATTAATTTGACAGCTAAAGTTATAGTTTCGGATTTTAATCGAAACTGTTATTTTGCAAAATCCAAATGATGCTCCACAACTACACGTCAAGGAATTGAGTCGTAATATTTTGGATGTAAAAGTTGTTTTGCTGCGTCAATGAAAACATTACCTATAACAACCAAATTTATTACATTTTAAACGTGGATTCGGATAAGTGCTATAGAGAATAACTTCTGTCTAAATATACGTTTGAAACGTAAATCCAATGTGAAGCCAACATACCATTAGATAAGAAACAATAAATCCAGAGTCACAACTCAAAGCCGAGGATAAAATGTTCTAAATTATATACTGTTCTTTTTAAATGTACTTAATTAATTTAATGTGGTAATAGTTTATTATGCATTAGAGAATAAGAGAATTTTATTTTAATATATACCATAAAAAACTATTTAAATCAAGTAACAAAAAGTATTCTTCTAAGCTCTTAAGGTGTGTGAGAGAATTAATTTTGATAAAAATATAAAATTAATAGTTATAAATAAATAATATATAATTTACAAAATACGTTCACAATAACTGATAATCAAACCGATCAACACTTAATTTTCATGTGTGTGATTTTTTTTATAAGTCAAAGTATATTAAAAAGGAGTACAAGGGGTACTCCAACCCATAAAATTTTCATGTGTGTCATAACTTGTTTTTAACTAAAAAAAAAAAAAAGCAAATTAATCCCCATGCACACATTATGATTACGATGTAAGGATTATAATATTTTAAATATTAATCCATTGATATAAAAGATTGAGGGGTTTAATTAATATACCTTATCAATTTAAAAAATTTATTTTAATAATAGAGTAAATTACTCGAACCTCCCCTCTATTTTATATTTCCAACACAAAACACCCTCTATTTTAAAAATATACACAAAATCCCCTCTATTTTGAAAACCTACACAAAACCCCAATATAATATAATTTTTTGTAATTTATTAAAAAATATTTTTTAAAAAACCCAACATTACCCTCAAGACACCCCTTCCTTTCTAATTGAACTATCAGAATTGATAAATGCAATAAAATCCTAACGTGAAAATTTCTGTTTTTCTCGCGCAAAATTCATTCTTCTTGTTCTCCTATTTCTCACTACCCTAACATTTATTATTTTACATATTAAATTTTTTGATAATTTATGAAGCTTTTTTTTATTAAGATCCATTTTAGTAAATTTATTTTTTAATTTATTAATACTACCGAAATTAATCTTAATAAATTATTTTAGTTCATTTTATTAGCTTCTGAGTTTTTAATTAAATTTTCATTATGAAAAATTTTAAAATTTGTTGGTATGAAACTGTGATTTTTGTTATTCGAAATAATGTATTTGAAAAAAAAAATATACTAGTATGATGTTTTTTTTGCTTTTTCTTTTATTCACCGACACAAGAAAAATATAGTATATTTATAAAATATAAGGAGTTTGTGTAAGGCTTAAAAATTGAGGAATTTTTATATAGTAAAGAAAAATCTATAATTAGTAAGGGTATTTTGGTCAATTTAATATAAAATATAATTGTTGACTGTTGACTAAAATTTCTATTAAATGTATCATAAAAAATTGGGTTTAAGTGTAATGTATTTTTAAAATTGGAGGGATTTTGTGTAGGTTTTCAAAATAGAGGGTTTTGTGTTTGAAGTGCAAAATAGAAGGGAAATTAGAGTAATTTACTCTTAATAATATAATAAGACTTTTAAAAATGGAACGTTTTTATTTTTTTCGGTGAACAATGTAATGTTCATATTAAAATAGAAAGTACTTTTTATTCATTTAGGCATATGATATAATTAATATTTTCTATTTTAATAAAAATATTTCATTTTTGGAAGTCTTATTCTTAATTCTAAAGACTTACATTATCAAAATTGTAAAAGAAAGCAATAACTCATTGTGATTCAATGTTATCATATTACATTATTTATTAAGTTTGATAATACATGAATTTTTTTTTATAAGCAATAACACATGAAATATGGAGCCTGTTTGGATGGAACTTCTACAGAAGTACTTCTAGGTGAAAAAAATAGCATGAATCAAAGAGGTCAAATGGATTTAACTTCTCCATAAGTTAAAATTAGTCTTTGTAGACCACCTCCTCCAAAAGGTCTCCCATTTAACTTTTTTAAAAGTAACTAATTTTAACTTATGGAGAAGTTAAATGCATTTGACCTCTTTGATTTATGCTATTTTTTTTCACCTAGAAGTACTTCTGCAGAAGTTCCACCCAAACAGGCTCATGATATCCATTACATGAGAATAAATGACAACGTATAATATTTTTTTATACTAAAAAAGTCCTATATAAATTAGATTCTAAAAGAGATTTCCTTGTTTCCAATTATTTGAAGCTACTTTCAAAATGTGATTTTTTAAAAAAAAAGTAAAATAGAACGAAATCCTTTGATATGTATATGTAATTATGTATGAATATTTTGTGAAATATAAAAAAATAATTAAAATTTTTAAGTAAAATTAATTTAATTAATTATTGATTATTTTAATGATAATAAAAAATAAATCATAAAGGATACAAATCTTTATAAATTCTAATTTTAAAAATCTCAAAAATTGATTTAATTAATAGAAATTTATTTTTAATGATAATTTGAAAATGATATGTTATGTTTAATGTTGATAAAAAATTCAGTATTAATCAAAGAGAAGAAAATATTTGATTGAATAAATAATTAAATAAGAAAATATCAATTCAATTTGATATAAACGTGTACATATATACATATATATATATATATATATAATATAAATAAATAAAGGTTTGTAGATTTGTGAGAATAAAAGTATATAGAGAGGCACCACGGATTACACTATGACAAAAAAATATGTCTACCTATCAATGGTACATGTTTAAAATTTATGTGAATTTTTTTAATGTCTTCAAAATCATATTTTAAAATAGTGTTGAATTTAAATTTAATTATTAGAAACTAATAAGTTTTATTTTAATTTATACAAACATAATTATTATTTGGAATACCAAAGACAGTTTTTTTTTTTGACGGATAATACATTTGACAGTTTTGTTTTTAAACAAAAAGGACATCTTGGCATTGCCAGACTGTTTATTAGGAATCATCATAGACATAGTCCTTTGCCTTAATAGATACAAGTAAAGGGTCCACATTATAAAGAAGGACCTACGTTCCATTTTAAAACAACTTGGCTCTATCCTTTGAGCGGCGTATATAATAATTAAATAAACGTCTTATAACACCTGATATGTCCCATCCGCTGTGGACAATTTATCGCAACTTTGCATTATGAGATTGAGTGTGTTTGAATATATTAATTGAAAAATAAAAAACTCATAAGTTAGTTGATTTGGTTTAAAGTATCAGTTAAAATTAGCAATAAATTAATTAAAAATTATAAAATATCATATAAAAGCATTAATTATTGAACTAAAATTTAAAATAAAATAATTATATGTTTTTAAATAATTATAAATTTCTAAATTATAGTTTTTTTAAAATTATTTTATAATTAAAAATTTTTATATAAATTAAATTTTAAATAGGATTTCTATAAAAAAATATATTTTATTGTAATTTTAAATTGATGTTGTACCGTTATAGAGGGAGGGACCCGCCCCCGACCTCATGTTAGGGGGTGGGCAGGCTCCAATCTCGTGGGACGAACTTATTGGGCCGCCTAAACACGGCCCATCGAAGGTCTTTAAATAGGGGGCCTTCTAGTGAACCTAGGGCAACTCTCAGAAACACTAACCCTTAAAGGCTGAGCTCGACGCCGTCTAGGTATCCGGTTCTGGTCTCTTAGGGATTTTTTAGAACAGATTGGCGCCCACCGTGGGGCGGCGGTAAAACTCTTCCCGCCGACCACTTGATATCGAACGAAAGCATGAGGAGGGGTACGAAAAGTAATGGGTTAGGGGGGGAAGTAGAAGGAGAGGGAGAGAATGGTGATGCCGCCTTGTTGCAGCAGTTGATGGAGGAGATGAGAGAATTGAGACAAAGAAACGAGGAGGAGATGCTGGAGTTAAGGAGGCAGAACGATGATTTACGAAATACCGTAGCCGCCATTAACCAGGAGAGGCAAGATGATGACATGGAGAGAGGGAACAGGGAACGGGAGATGAGGGACCTTCGTCAGCAAAATCAAACCCTTCAGCAGAGAATGACGGCGCTCGATCACGGGAGGATGGTAGAAGAAGAAACAGATGGAGCAGTGGCCGAATTCCAACCGTTCTCGGAGGCTATTTTGCATGTTCCCTACCCAGAGGACTTCAAAGACCCGGTCTTACCCATGTACGACGGGACGACGGATCCAGCCATGCACGTTGCCTCGTTCCGATCACAGATGATAGGTCGGGGTTGGGATGAAGCCCTGCATTGCAAGTTATTTGGCAGGACGATGACGGGGTCAGCGTTGATTTGGTTTATGGAGCAGCCGACGAGATCGATTGTTAGTTTTGTTAACTTTACAAAGAAGATGATGGCACAATTCTCAGCAAGGAAACAGAAGAAGTGGACAGCTGGTAGATTGTTTAGTGTAAGGCAGCAGGTGGGTGAGTCCTTAAAGGATTATCTGGGAAGGTTTAATGAAGCCACACTCTTGGTCACTAGTCCCAATCCAGAGTTATTCGTCTCCGCCTTCGTGGAAGGACTCAAGGCTGGTCCTTTCAACGAGTCGTTGGCACAGCGACCACCGACTTCCATAGAGGAAATACGCCTGAGGGAAGAATTCTATATAAAGGGAGAAGAAAGTAACGCCGATAAGAGAGAGAGGTTGGCCGAAAACAAGGTCGGTAAGCGCTTGGATAACGCCCGAAGCCATGGTGATGGTGAGAGGGTTGTGAGGAAGATCCAAAGGTTTGAGCCGGCTGGTCGAGGGTACGGAGATCAACGCTTTAATGCTCGGCCAAGAAGGAATATGGATTACAAGCCCAGAGTCGATTTAACTTCGTTAAATACCAAGAGGAGTCAAATCATGCAAGAGGTGTGCAATTCCGACCTGTTGGAGTACCCTCCGCCGACCAGGGGAGCTAAGGGCCCTTATAAAGATAGATGGTGTGAGTTTCATAAGGTCAAGGGCCATGACACAGAAGAATGCTGGGACCTCATGAACCAAATTGAAAGGTTGATCAAAGATGGGTATTTGAAGAGGTACGTAGCAGGCAGAGGCAGACAGGAATTCTCCAGACAAGGAGGCAGAGGACGTGGCCGAGCACAAGAATCACAACCCAACTCCGGAGTAGTGCACCCAGGTGAGGAAATTAGGGGAACGGTGACGACCATTGCAGGAGGCTTTGTAGGAGGAGGAGAGACCAGCGCTGCCCGGAAGAGGTATGCCAGACCTACAACATAGGAAGTAATGACTATTGGAGAAGGAGAATTGCAACATTCACACCTGCCAGCAATAACTTTCTCTGATGATGATTTCAAGGGAATCACTCCCCATGAGCATGATCCTATGGTGATTGAGGTAGTAATGGCATCTTACTTAGTTCAGTGTGTGCTGGTGGATCAGGGAAGCTCGGCTGATATCTTGTACTGGAGCACATTCAAGAAGATAGGTTTGTCCAAAGAGCGTTTGCTTCCATTCTCAGGATCATTGATCGGCTTTGCTGGAGACTCAGTTGAAGTAAGAGGATACGTGGAGTTACTCACAACATTGAGACCTAATTCAAAGTCGGTCATGGTAAAATATCTGGTGGTTAACGCGCCATCATCTTACAACTCGATACTAGGGAGGGCTGCCCTGAATGCTCTGGGAGCCATAGTCTCGACCGTACATCTAACCATGAAATTCCCTTTAACCAATGGAAATGTGGGTATAGTAAAGGCAGACCAGATCGCAGCGAGGAGGTGTTATAAGAACAGTTTGCGAATTAAAAGAGGAGCATGAGAGGATATGGAGGAGAAACCAGAAAGAGTTTTCTTTGCTGAATTGGATCCAAGAGGAGACTTGAGAGATGATCGCAGACCTCAACCAACGGAAGAAGTAAAAAAGATCCACATTGGAGATTCAGAAGATAAGTGCACCAAGATAGGCTTCAACCTAAGGGAGGAACTTAGTATCCAGCTGGTGAGCTTGTTAAGAAAGAACTCAGATTTGTTTGCATGGTCGGAGGAGGATATGCCAGGGATCGACCCCGACTTCA
This sequence comes from Sesbania bispinosa, assembly GCA_026901365.1. Classification (NCBI taxonomy): domain Eukaryota; kingdom Viridiplantae; phylum Streptophyta; class Magnoliopsida; order Fabales; family Fabaceae; genus Sesbania; species Sesbania bispinosa. Next base: position 122,119 of record QLOH01001100.1, on the reverse strand, counting down.
TATGTCACAAACTTGCCTTGGACCCCAAATCTCGCCCTGTAAGCCAGCGGAAACGTAAAATGGGGGAAGAAAGAAGACAAGTCGTTGCCGAGGAGACCGAGAAATTGCTGAAGGCACGATTCATCAGAGAGATCAAATACCCAACATGGTTAGCCAACGTGGTATTGGTAAAGAAGGCCAATGGTAAATGGAGAATGTGTACCGACTTCACCGACCTCAACAAAGCCTGCCCCAAGGATCCGTACCCCCTCCCGAGTATACACCGGCTGGTAGACGGCACCTCCGGTCATCAACTGCTCAGCTTGATGGATGCCTACTCGGGCTACAACCAGATCAGAATGCATCCCATGGATGAAGATAAGACTGCTTTTATGACTGAGAGTTCTAATTTCTGCTATCGCGTAATGTGTTTTGGCTTAAAGAATGCAGGGGCGACTTACCAAAGGTTGATGGACAAAGTTTTTCAGAAGCAAATAGGAAGAAACCTTGAAGTATATGTCGACGACATGGTGGTGAAGTCGGCATGTGAAGACATACATTGCAGAGACCTGGAGGAAATTTTCTCTGAGATCCGTAAGCACAAGATGAGGCTCAACCCACAGAAGTGCACCTTTGGTATAAGCTCGGGTAAGTTCTTAGGTTTTATGATCACAGAAAGGGGGATAGAAGCAAACCCAGACAAGTGCCGAGCAATTTGTGAAATGAGAAGCCCCACCAGTGTGAAGGAGGTACAACAGTTGACGGGGAGATTGGCTGCTCTATCCAGATTCCTTTCCAAGTCAGCGGAGAAAGCTCTACCACTATTCAAGTTGCTGAGAAAAAGGGAGCGTTTTGTGTGGAGTGAAGAGTATGAAGTGGATTTCAAACAATTGAAAGATTTCTTATCTTCACCCCCAATCCTGACAAGACCAAAAGAGCATTTACCCTTACAACTTTATGTTTCTGTTTCTGATTATGCAGTGAGCTCGGTCTTGGTACAGGAGGAGGACAGGATTCAGAGGCCAGTTTACTTTGTCAGTCATGTGTTGCAAGGTGCTGAACTCAGGTATCAGAAAATAGAGAAGGTGGCATTGTCTGTCGTTATAACCGTCAGGAGGTTGAGACCTTACTTCCAAAGCCATGAGATAGTTGTGCGAACCGATCATCCAATCCGACAGGTAATCCAGAAGCCGGATTTAGCAGGAAGAATGGTGGGGTGGTCGGTAGAGCTGTCCGAATATGATGTTCGGTATGAACCAAGAGGCCCCGTCAAGGCACAGGTCCTATCTGATTTCATCGTGGAGCTGTCTTCGGCTGCTGATGAAGGGAAGCGTGATCAAGATCAGAGCTGGACGCTATCAGTAGATGGGGCGTCAAACATGAAGGGAAGCGGAGCTGGTGTCATCTTGGAAGGACCAGGTGGGGTATTGATTGAACAATCACTGCGATTTGACTTCAAAGCAAGCAACAACCAGGCGGAGTATGAAGCTTTGCTAGCTGGTCTACGCCTCGCAAGGGAAGTCGGTGTCAAGAACTTGACGGCGAGGAGTGACTCGCAGCTGGTCACCGGGCAGGTGAATGGGGAATATCAGGCCAAGGATTCTCAGTTGGCCAAGTACTTAGTTTTGGTGAAGCACATGGCAGAGATCTTCGATCAGTTCAAGTTGGAGTTCGTGCCTCGGGACCAAAATGGACGGGCAGACTTATTATCAAAGCTTGCGAGCACTAAGAATCCAGGAAACAATCGAACTGTCATCCAAGAATCCATCGCTACCCCTACAATTGATAAGGCCGAGGTGCTATTCACCGAGCAGGAAGAAGCTTCCTGGATGGGTCCTGTGATATCCTACCTGGAGAGAGGTGAATTACCTGAGGATCAGGCAGAAAGGAAAAAGGTTAGGAAGGAGTCAGCACATTACACTATCATAGCAGGCAAGTTATACAAAAGGGGATTCGCTTCACCGTTGCTGAAATGTTTGACCAAAACCCAAGCAGAATGGGTCATGGTGGAGGTGCATGAAGGGCAGTGCGGAAGTCACATTGGGGGAGGAGCCTTGGCGTCTAAAATACTGCGGGCAGGTTACTATTGGCCGACCTTAAGGAGTGACTGTATGAGCTATGTGAGGAGGTGTGAAATATGCTAGAAGTTCTCTGATCGGCACCGAGCACACCCGATTAATTTGCAGTCGGTTAAATCGCCTTGGCCGTTCCACATGTGGGGCGTGGATATATTAGGTCCATTCCCTTTAGCTCGGGGGCAGGTTAAATACTTAATTGTAGCAGTGGACTACTGATAAATACAAATTATACACTTTAATCATCCCTCAAATTTAACCTTTTAATGCATTTTTTATGCTTAATTAACAAGTCATAAGCATATTATGCCAATTCAGGTTCATATTGGGCTCAATTACATTTTTCAGCATTAAACTGTTTTCGTATTTCAAGCATAACGTGAGTTCTAGACATCTAAAAATTATGTTCTTTATAGTGTAGGAAAGATAAAAGAAAGCCCTACAACTTTGATGAAGAACCCAAAAGCTGAATCGGATGGCTAGTGAGTCAAAATGGGCTTGGAAGACGGAATAGTCAGCATCATATGAAAACCTGACCAACACTCAATGATTGGGCCATAACTTGGGCTAGAAAACTCCTTTTGGGCTCAAACCAGCGGCATTTGAAAGCTAAGATCCAGAGCTTGATTTCATATGAAGACAACTCTCTTGGATTCTGCCAGATTGGGGATGATATGCTCGGTGAAAGTGGGAGACAAGTAGATGAATGATAGCTAGAGTAGGTGAATAATTCAAAGTAATGGACAAATGCATTAGGTAATTGATCAATAAGTTCATTTGTGGACAAAACATGCTTAGTCATGGCTGAGTGATCATGTTTGGAATGGCATCTTTTCCCCTCCTATAAATAGGAGGGCTTGCTAAGGAGAAGGGCATCCAAGTTGTAGTAGAAATTACTAAGAGTTTTATTTACTTTTGTTCATCTTTTTGTAAAGTCTTCATGGAAGGCTAAGTTTTTATTCAATTCAAGGAGTCAAGCTTATTTTCATATTGGTTTTGAGGTTTGATCTTCATTTACATGTTGATTGAATTACATCTACTTTGCTTTTCTACTCCATTTGCTTCAATTCCATATTTCTTTTATCAAAGCTTGATTGGTTAACATGTTTTGGTTATGAAATTTGTTATTGATGTATGTTGTACTCTTGATTGGTTAATCATCATACAATGAATGAAAAGCATAGAGTGAGCAATTAAATTGAAGGTTTTCATTTAATTATTTACTTCAATTGGGTTCCGTTTATAAAATTGATTTGGATCTAACATAAGATTTCATGGTTATTTGATCTTGTTAATCTTAATCAATTGAATTCTGGAAATTATTTCAGTAGTGAATCCAGGATCATTGTAGGGGTTCCACATGATTCTAAGTTGATAGATTTAATCTCTTGAATGCATGTTATAAATAACCAATGATTTACCATGAAAAATAGCCTCTGAATTCCTTGGATTGATGTTGTCTTGAATTGATTCAACCTTTGCTTTTAACTTGATCTTTTATTTTCTTCAGTTTATTCCAATCAATCAAAACCCCCCAAAGAAGGATTAATTTGAGTGGATCTTCAGGGTTCGACCCGGTTTATACCATTCTACTACAAGTAGTTTGCAGATCGGATAATTATAATTATAATTTTGTGCAGGTTCGACAACTGTCAAAATTTTGGCGCCGTTGCCGGGGATCCACTTGATAGTATCCTTTTATTTAATTTTTTTTTTGTGATTTCTTGTCTCTCTTTTATTTTTCTTCTTGTGTGTTGCTAGTTTATGACTAGATCTTCTACTTCAAAATTAATTGAATTTGATCCAGAAATTGAAAGAACTTTACACAGATCTAAGAGAAAATTGTTTGCTCAAGTTAAACAACCTGTTGATATCAATCAATTTGAACAAATGGCTAACAATGTGCAGGATAGAACTTTGAGGGAGTTGGCTGCTCCTGATGTTACATACCAACCTTTGTGCATTCAATATCCAAACTTGGATGTTGATTTTGAACTTAAATCTGGTTTAATTCACTTGCTTCCTAAATTTCATGGTCTTGCAGGAGAAGATCCACACAAACATCTAAAAGAGTTTGAAGTGGTTTGCTCCTCCATGAAACCTCAAGGAGTTGCTGAAGAGCACATCAAATTAAGAGCTTTTCCTTTCTCACTTACAGATGTCGCTAAAGATTGGTTGTTTTATCTTCCTGCAGGTTCTGTAACATGTTGGAATGACATGAAGAAGATATTCTTGGAGAAATACTTCCCTGCTTCAAGATCTGGTGCTATCAGAAAGGAAATTTCCGGAATTAGGCAAATGACTGGAGAGACTCTGTACGAGTACTGGGAGAGATTTTTAAAGTTGTGTGCCAGCTGTCCACACCACCAAATAAGTGATCAACTTTTAATCCAATACTTTTATGAAGGATTATTGCCTATGGAAAGAACCATGATCGATGCAGCAAGTGGTGGTGCATTAATGAACAAAAGCATCCATGAAGCAAGAAGCCTTATCTCTACCATGGCTTCCAACACCCAACAATTTGGGACCAGGATCACGCCAACTCGGGCAGTGAACGAAATTCAAGTGTCACAGGCAGAACAACAAAGGCTGCAGAATAGACTTGATGAGCTAACATCCTTAGTGAGACAAGTGGCAGTAGCTCAGCAACAACCTTCTCAAACACAACTACTTTTGCAAGCACCGGAAAAGGTATGTGGTATCTGTAACTGCTCATCTCATCCAACTGATGCTTGCCCTAACATTCAAGCAGGTGAATCTGTTGCTGTAACTGGAGCTTTCCATGGGAGATCACAACAACAACAACGTTATGATCCTTACTCAAATACATATAATCCTGGATGGAGAGATCATCCAAATTTGAGATGGGGTAACAATACAAGACCACAACCCCAACAACAGTTTCAGCACAATGCAGGTACTAGTAGACCATCTTACCAGCAACCTGTGAGACATCAAATGTATCAACAAAATGGTGTAGCTCAACAGCCTCCACAACCTAACTCTGAACCTTCACTAGAAGATCTTGTGAAGCAAATGGCAGCAACAAACCTGCAATTCCAACAAAGGACGGAGTCTACCATTCAGAATTTAGAGATTCAAATTGGACAACTTGCCTCTTCACTAAATGAGATGCAATCTAAAGGTTCCGATAAGCTGCCTGCTCAACCAGTGGTGAACCCCAATGTCAATGCAATTTCCCTTCGATCTGGAAGGGTGATGGATGAGGCAAACATACAAAAAGTTGCTAAAAAACCAAGACTTCATTCAAACAATGCACCAGATGATACAAAAGTACAACCATTGGATCATGCAGAAGGAGCAAAGTCATCAGATGATGATGCATCTTTTCGAAATTCTGAGAAAAGTATGCAGCAGAATGTACCACTACCATTTCCTCAAAGAGCTGCAAAATCCAGGAAGGTAGACGAGATGGAGAAAGAGATCTTGGAAACCTTTAGGAAAGTGGAAGTCAATATTCCACTTCTGGAGGCAATCAAGCAGATTCCAAGATATGCTAAGTTTCTCAAAGACTTGTGCACACACAAAAGAAGGCTGAAGGGAGATGAAAAGATTAGTATGGGGCAAAACGTTTCAGCCATCATTCAACAAATGCCCACAAAGTGCAAAGATCCAGGGACGTTTACTATCCCTTGCATAATTGGCAATTGTAAATTTGAAAATGCTTTGTTAGATTTAGGTGCTTCAATTAATGTTATGCCTATGTCTATCTTTAACTCTCTTGCCATTGGACCTTTGCAGAGTACAGGTGTTGTCATCCAACTAGCTAATAGGAGTAATGCATATCCTTCTGGACTTATTGAGGATGTCCTTGTTAAAGTTAATGATTTGATTTTCCCTGCAGATTTCTACATTTTGGATATGGAGGGAGAGTCTAAATCCAATAAGGCTCCGATTATTCTAGGAAGACCATTCCTTAAGACAGCTAGAACAAAGATTGATGTCCATGCAGGAACTCTTTCCATGGAGTTTGGAGACTGATATTGTCAGATTTAATATATTTGATGCTATGAAGCATCCCATGGAAGAGCACTCAATTTTTCATATTGAGTTACTAGATGATCTAGTTGATGATACCTATTCTGAGCTGTTTAATGAAGATTTCCCTTCTTTTGCTGATTTACATGATGTTTACACCTGTAACAATTGTGTAGATTCTCTATTATGTCATGTTTGTGTTGAGATTGATACTTACTTGCAGGAGGATTTTCATGATGCAGGTAGTATACATTCTGATGATGGTGTACTTGTTGATTCAACAGAGCTAGAAGGTAATGAATTGATTGAATTGGATGTTGTTGAGTTACATGTTGCAGATGCAATTCCATCCACCAGGACACTTCCCTCAATTGAGCAACCACCTACATTGGAGCTCAAACAACTCCCAAAGCATTTGAAGTATGCTTATTTAGAGGAGAATGAAAAGTTGCCTGTGATTATTTCAACAAGTCTTCAGGCTGAACAAGAAGAAATGTTGTTGCAAGTCTTAAGGAAGCATAAAAGGGCAATTGGATGGACCTTAGCTGACATTCCTGGTATTAGCCCTTCTATGTGCATGCATAGGATCTTACTTGAAGATGGAGCCAAACCAATAAGGCAGCCACAAAGACGTCTGAACCCTCTAATCTTGGATGTTGTGAAGAAGGAGGTGACCAAGCTTTTACAAGCCGGCATCATTTATCCTATATCTGACAGTCACTGGGTAAGTCCGGTCCAAGTGGTCCCAAAGAAGACTGGTCTCACAGTAGTGAAGAATGACAAGAATGAGCTTATTCCTACCAGAGTGCAAAACAGTTGGAGAGTTTGTATTGATTATAGGAAACTTAACCAAGCAACTAGAAAAGATCATTTCCCTTTGCCTTTTATTGATCAAATGCTTGAGCGTTTAGCTGGGAAATCTCATTATTGTTTTCTTGATGGCTTTTCAGGTTATTTCCAGATTCACATTGCACCAGAGGACCAGGAAAAGACCACATTCACCTGCCCCTTTGGAACTTTTGCCTATAGGAGGATGCCATTCGGCCTATGCAATGCCCCTGGTACCTTCCAGCGGTGCATGGTCAGTATCTTTGCTGACTTCCTTGAAAAGTGCATGGAGGTGTTCATGGACGATTTCACTGTGTATGGTTCTTCGTTTGAAACCTGTTTAGATAGTTTAGATAAGGTTTTACATAGATGCATTGAAACTAACCTTGTTCTTAATTTTGAAAAATGTCACTTTATGGTTGACCAGGGCATAGTGTTAGGACATGTAATTTCAAAGAAGGGTATAGAAGTGGATCCTGCCAAGATTGATGTAATTTCTAGTTTACCTTACCCATCTTGCATTCGCGAGATTAGATCATTTCTTGGTCATGCAGGTTTCTACAGACGATTCATCAAAGACTTCAGCAAGATAGCCCTTCCACTTTCTAACTTGCTACAGAAAGATGTTGATTTTAACTTTGATGACAGGTGTAAGGAGGCTTTTGATCAACTCAAGAAATCATTGACCACAACTCCAATTATCAAGCCACCAGATTGGACACTCCCTTTTGAGATCATGTGTGATGCATCCAATTATGCTGTGGGAGCTGTCCTTGCACAAAGAGTTGGAAAATTTCCTCATGTCATATATTATGCTTCTAGAACTTTAGATGCTGCACAAGCTAACTATACTACCACTGAGAAAGAATTGTTAGCTATTGTTTTTGCACTTGATAAATTTAGATCATATTTGCTTAATTCTAAGGTGGTTGTTTTTACTGACCATGCAGCATTAAAGTTCCTATTGAAGAAGCCAGATGCAAAACCAAGGTTGATTAGATGGATGTTGCTACTTCAAGAGTTTGATTTGGAGATTAGGGACAAGAGCGGTGCAGAAAACATGGTAGCTGATCATTTAAGCAGAATTGAGAGAGAACCTGACTCTCTCCCTATTCATGATTCTTTTCCTGATGAACAACTTTTGGAGTTACGTCACACCACCCCCTGGTTTGCTGATTTAGTTAATTACTTGGTTGCATCTGTTTTGCCTGCACATGCATCTAGGGCACAAATAGATAAACTTAAAAGTGATTCTAAATATTATGTGTGGGAAGATCCCTACCTGTGGAAATTTTGCAGCGATCAAGTCATTAGGCGTTGTGTTCCAGATCATGAGTTTAATTCCATTCTAGATTTTTGCCATACATTTGCATGTGGTGGGCACTTTGGACCTCAACGTACTGCTAGAAAGGTTTTGGACTCTGGTTTGTATTGGCCTACCTTGTTTCGTGATGCTTACAGGTATTGTAAGAATTGTGAACAATGCCAAAGAATGGGCAACATATCACGAAGAAATGAGATGCCTCAACAACCACTGTTGTTCTGTGAGGTGTTTGATGTCTGGGGCATTGACTTCATGGGACCTTTCCCTAACTCTTTTGGTTTCACTTATATATTACTGGCTGTGGATTATGTTTCTAAATGGGTAGAAGCAAAAGCCACCCGCACTGATGACTCTCATATTGTGATTGACTTTGTCAGGTCTAACATTTTTAGTAGGTTTGGAATTCCAAGGGCAATCATCAGTGATCAAGGATCTCATTTCTGCAATAGGAACATGGCATCCTTGTTGAAGAAATATGGGGTGATGCACAAGATGTCTACACCATATCATCCTCAAACAAATGGTCAAGCTGAAGTATCCAACAGGGAACTCAAACAAATTCTGGAAAAAACAGTCCAACCGAATAGGAAAGACTGGAGCAAAAGGCTTGATGATGCTTTATGGGCTTACAGAACAGCTTATAAAACTCCTATAGGGATGTCCCCTTACCGGATAGTCTTTGGCAAAACATGTCATCTACCGGTAGAGATTGAGCACAAAGCTTATTGGGCTGTTAAGCAATGCAATTTGAACTTGGATAAAGCTGGAGTGCATAGAAAGCTTCAATTGCAAGAACTTGAAGAAATTCGGTTAGAAGCATATGAGAATTCCAGAATTTACAAGGAAAAAACCAAAGCATTCCATGACAAGATGATAACAAGAAAAGAGTTCATTGTTGGACAAAAAGTGCTCTTATATAATTCTCGTCTTAAGCTGATGCCTGGTAAGTTACGTTCTAGATGGTTAGGTCCATTTTTGGTTACTAATGTTTTTCCTTATGGTGCAGTAGAGATCACAGATGAGACAACCAAAAAGGTCTTCAAAGTAAATGGACATCGGCTTAAGCCCTTCTATGAGGGTTTTCAAGAGCATACGGTGGAAGAGGTGCACCTGCACAATGCCACCTACTTGGCTTGACTTGAAGTAGAAATTTCTCTTCCCATTTTTTTTTTTTGCTATTTTTTTCTTGAGTTATTATTGTTAATGATATGTGTTTTTCATTTTGTTGATTATGTTGGGAGAGTTTTCTCAAGTTTTCATTATTTTTATTTTATTGTTATTGTGTTTGTTGTGCAATGCTTCGATTTGTTCTCCTTAACCATTATATATACAGAACAATCCACCCTTGCACTAAACAAATTTGTTAGAGACAAAGAATGGAGGAAACCCTCGCCAAGCTCAGAGTTCGGTTCCCTACTCTCCCTCAAGACGATCTCAGGAAAATTTACAGATGTAGACTTGAAAGGCTAAGAGTACTGATGCGCTTAGGCCTTCCTGAGGATGTACGTTGGATCATCGAGGCCAAGGTACGCTTAGCAGGTGAATTTCAAGATTCATTTGCTAGACATTTGTCAGGAATGGGTAGGAGTTCTTTTTCTAAAAAAAGAAGAGCAAAAAGAATGCAAGTTTGTTATAAGTGTGCAAGATGGAATTGTAACTCGAGATGTAAGAATGTCGGAATGACTTCTATAAATCGAGAAGACAAAATTAAATTCATTAAGGATGGACTGAGTAAGGAGTCTTTGGATAACATTAGCCAGGCTCTTGAGACGCATCCTAGTGGACAGGTTCAAATGGTTCTTCTTGATTTAGCTGAATTATTCCGAAAGGAGAAGGAACAATATAGTCTTGGGAATCTGACTCTAAAAGACCCTGTTTGCCAGTTTATAAGAAAATTGGATGGGAAGCAAATCCCCGACTCATAGAAGGCGTTCAAGCCGTTACTGGACGAAAAACCAGAGGAAGATGTGAGCCAAAATCACAACTACTGTTCATATGCATGCACATTTTTTTTTCAGTTGTATCTTTTTGACTTTATAATTCACGCCTGTCTTTAATTTGTTTTGAGTTTTCTTTTCAGCTGATTATTTTTGACTTTATAATTCATGTGTATCTTTGTTTATCCTTACTTGTCTTTTCACCGACTAACACTTAATCAAAAAAAAAAAGAAGAAGAAGAAAAAAAATCTGACAATTTGATCTTTGTACCGGTTATTTCATCTTTATAAATTCTCACTCTCACAAATGATTGGTACAACAAAATGTCTTCCTTTAAAGAAACTGCAGGACCATCTACACGCAGATTCCACAGTATCTGTGTCTTTGGTGGAACTAATCTCGGAAAGGATGAAGCATTTCGGCATGCAGCTTATGATCTTGGTAAAGCATTGGCTGCTAGAAAGATCAATGTTGTGTATGGAGGGGGAATACAAGGCCTGAAGGGTTGTACAGCAGGAACTGCAATCACAAGAGGGAGCCAAGTTTTGGGTGTTGCTCTAATGGATGGTAATAACCAGAAAACCACAAACCTTATCCTAGGCACCGTACTGAGGGTTTCAACAATGCAGGAACGTATGGCACAAATGCTATACAAATCTGATGCATTCATTGCATTACCTGGTGGTCTCGGAACCTTAGAAGACATCTTCACCGTTGTGTCTTGGGCCAATTCTAACTTCCACCAAAAGCCATTAGGGTTCTTAAATGTTAATGGTTTTTATAATGGTTTGTTAAGTTTTCTAGAACAGGCTATGCATCAAGGATTCATACCTCAAGGACTGCAAAGAATCATGACATGCTCTTCAAATGCTAACGAACTTCTTGAACAAATGCAGAACCTTTCACTTGGACCTCATGCATCAGAAAAGCGGGTGGACAAGAATAACAAAGATGATGGAAGGAAGGAAGATCCTGATACCACTCTCCGGTTGTAACTTTCCTTCCTCTTAAAGTTGTGCTCGTATAGTTTTTTTTCATTTAAATATCAATTTTTTTTTAAAAAAAAATACCAATCTATTAAGACATTAGGGACAATGTCTTGATTAGGTTGGGGGGAGGGAAAAGATGGTCCGTTTTTATTTTCAAAAAAAAAAATTAATAGGATGGCAGAGTAAGGAGTTATGTTTAACTCTTGATACGCATCCCGTTAGTTTAAAAAAAAAAAGAAATTGTGTTTTTGTTTTAAGCTTTCCAATAAAGTTAACAAGTGTAAAACAAAACATAGAAAAAGAGGTGATTTTAAGATTTTTATAACATGATTGAATTGATTCATAACATCTTGAAATTAATTGGTTTGGCAACAGAGATTTGAATTGAATGGATCAATTTTGATAGTTATTAGCTGTGAGGATTTGAGCCTTGTTGACATATTGAACTTTCTTTCTTGTGTGATTTTCACCCATGGAATTTGTTACTTCAGAACTTGCTTTGATTCTTTTTGAAACTACTCTTGCACGTGCATGAACAAAAATGATGGAGGCAAATTTTTCTTTCACCTGAATAAATTACCTAGTTAAATAGCCAACCTTACATTATTTTCCTTTGAATCACCCTTTTTAGCCTTATTTGTTGTCTCTTGTTCCATACTTAAGTATAAAACCAAACTTTTACCTAACCTTATAGAATAGAAGAGTATTGGATTTATCATAAGAATGGATTCTTGAACAAGTGTGGGTGAATGTTAATTATGTGGGTTGCTACATACTTAGTGCTTCTTTGTTATGTAAAAAAAAAAAACTAGAAAAAAAGAAAAGAAAAGAAAAGAAAAGAAAAGAAAAGAAAAAAAAAGAAGATATGCAAAAGAATGAAGAATCCAAATGATTGAATGATGTACTTAAACTTCAATGTTTGATTTCATATGTATCTATCACACTTGTTACTTGGATTCATTCTCCAAACCTCTTTTACTCTCTTTGGTTTAACTTGTCATATTTGTTTGTACCTCTCCATCATTTTCACTCCATTAGTACCCTAATAAAGACCTCTTGATTTGTGGATGTATGTGTAATTTGCAGTGAATAAGTAGAAGATAAGCAAGCTTATGATAGTACAATTTTCATGGGTCGAATTTGAGAGAAACACATACCTTATAAACACTTGAGAGATTGAGAGTAATTCCTGCGAGGTTCTATCAATTTGAATCCACTATTTTCAATTGAAGTTGCCTTTCTATTTTCGGATGCATAAAGATAAGAATTCATGAATGTTCTGATGCCTTGTAATCACCTCTAGCTCATGTTTTCTTTACATTTCACTAATTTCATTGGAAAGCTCCTTTTTGAGTCAATAATTTATGTTTGTTTCCAATTTTGCCCGGGACGTGCAAAAGGTAAGTGTGGGGGAATTTGATAAATACAAATTATACACTTTAATCATCCCTCAAATTTAACCTTTTAATGCATTTTTTATGCTTAATTAACAAGTCATAAGCATATTATGCCAATTCAGGTTCATATTGGGCTCAATTACATTTTTCAGCATTAAACTGTTTTCGTATTTCAAGCATAACGTGAGTTCTAGACATCTAAAAATTATGTTCTTTATAGTGTAGGAAAGATAAAAGAAAGCCCTACAACTTTGATGAAGAACCCAAAAGCTGAATCGGATGGCTAGTGAGTCAAAATGGGCTTGGAAGACGGAATAGTCAGCATCATATGAAAACCTGACCAACACTCAATGATTGGGCCATAACTTGGGCTAGAAAACTCCTTTTGGGCTCAAACCAGCGGCATTTGAAAGCTAAGATCCAGAGCTTGATTTCATATGAAGACAACTCTCTTGGATTCTGCCAGATTGGGGATGATATGCTCGGTGAAAGTGGGAGACAAGTAGATGAATGATAGCTAGAGTAGGTGAATAATTCAAAGTAATGGACAAATGCATTAGGTAATTGATCAATAAGTTCATTTGTGGACAAAACATGCTTAGTCATGGCTGAGTGATCATGTTTGGAATGGCATCTTTTCCCCTCCTATAAATAGGAGGGCTTGCTAAGGAGAAGGGCATCCAAGTTGTAGTAGAAATTACTAAGAGTTTTATTTACTTTTGTTCATCTTTTTGTAAAGTCTTCATGGAAGGCTAAGTTTTTATTCAATTCAAGGAGTCAAGCTTATTTTCATATTGGTTTTGAGGTTTGATCTTCATTTACATGTTGATTGAATTACATCTACTTTGCTTTTCTACTCCATTTGCTTCAATTCCATATTTCTTTTATCAAAGCTTGATTGGTTAACATGTTTTGGTTATGAAATTTGTTATTGATGTATGTTGTACTCTTGATTGGTTAATCATCATACAATGAATGAAAAGCATAGAGTGAGCAATTAAATTGAAGGTTTTCATTTAATTATTTACTTCAATTGGGTTCCGTTTATAAAATTGATTTGGATCTAACATAAGATTTCATGGTTATTTGATCTTGTTAATCTTAATCAATTGAATTCTGGAAATTATTTCAGTAGTGAATCCAGGATCATTGTAGGGGTTCCACATGATTCTAAGTTGATAGATTTAATCTCTTGAATGCATGTTATAAATAACCAATGATTTACCATGAAAAATAGCCTCTGAATTCCTTGGATTGATGTTGTCTTGAATTGATTCAACCTTTGCTTTTAACTTGATCTTTTATTTTCTTCAGTTTATTCCAATCAATCAAAACCCCCCAAAGAAGGATTAATTTGAGTGGATCTTCAGGGTTCGACCCGGTTTATACCATTCTACTACAAGTAGTTTGCAGATCGGATAATTATAATTATAATTTTGTGCAGGTTCGACAACTGTCAACTACTTTACTAAATGGGTTGAGGTCGAGGCAGTAGAGACTATCACAGCAGAAAGGATAAGAAAGTTTTACTGGAAAAACCTGATCTGCAGGTTTGGGATTCCAAGATGCATCGTCTCTGACAACGGTACTCAGTTCGCTAGTCAATCAGTAGCTGAGTTTTGCGATCAACATGGGATTACGCAGAAGTTTTCATCAGTAGAACACCCACAATCCAATGGCCAAGTTGAATCTGCTAATAAGGTTGTATTGAACGGATTGAAGAAGAGGCTAGGAGAATCAAAAGGCTTATGGGTAGAACACTTACCCTTGGTGCTATGGTCATATCACACAACCATACATTCATCTACGGGGGAGACACCCTTTAAGCTGGTATACGGTACCGATGCTATGATTCCTGTCGAGATCATGGAGCCCACTTTGCGGTTGGGGATGCAAGAAGAAGACATTGCCAATGAAAGACGAGTTGATTTGGACCTATTACCTGAAGTAAGAGAAGCGGCTCATGTGCGAGAATTTGCTTGCAACCTGCGGGCAGAAAAGAAGTACAACTCAAGGGTGGTGCCCAGGAAGCTGAAGGAGGGCGACTTGGTGTTAAGAAGAACTCTCCGGGATGCTTCATCTAACAAGCTCACTCCAAACTGGGATGGCCCTTTTCGTGTACGAGAGGAAATCGGGAGAGGAGCATTCAAATTGGAGGAACTCGGGGGCAGACAGGTGCCGAGGACGTGGAACTTGGCTAATTTGCGCTTCTACTATAGTTAGTTTTACTCGTTATAGTCTCTTTGTTTAAATTTGCCTATTAGGAACTTAGGAAGCTATGCTTTGACTTACATTGTTTATGAGCTAACTTATTACTTTGGCATAATAATAAATTGGTGCACTCGTTTCTCTTCCGAGGTGGAAGAGTTTTTAATGAGGCACTTCATATCTATGTTGTTCAGACTTTACGGGAGTAACACTCTGAAGCTACAAACGTCACGTAGAGTGGCGTCGTCGAGCGCAGCTCGGCGGAGGACTGACGCATCACGTAGAGTGGTGTGCCCATCACGTAGAGTGGTGGTGAAGCTACAAACGTCACGTAGAGTGGCGTCGTCGAGCGCAGCTCGGCAGAGGACTGAAGCATCACGTAGAGTGGTGCGCCCATCACGTAGAGTGGTGGTGAAGCTACAAACGTCACGTAGAGTGGCGTCGTCGAGCGCAGCTCGGCGGAGGACTGAAGCATCACGTAGAGTGGTGCGCCCATCACGTAGAGTGGTGGTGAAGCTACAAACGTCACGTAGAGTGGCGTCGCCAAAGCGCAACTCGGCGGAGGACTGAAGCATGGAGCTACAAGTACTATGAACAAACTCGAAAAAGACTTGAGCAATAGAAGTTGTTGCACTGGCATTATCTTATGCTATCAGCTCACTGAAAGCAGAAAATAAAAAAGGTATCCCCAAATTACCATATTTTTTGCTAAGATATTGACCATGAATTATTTTTAGTTTAAAGTATTGATCATGCACCATTATTTGTTTAAGTTATCAAGCATGCGCTGCCTCTTGTCCAAAGTGCTCTACTCTTTGCCTAAGTCATCGAGCTCACATTGCTTCCCTCAGAATTATAGGTAAATCCTCTTTTAGTAAGAGGCTTAATTTCACAAGAAGAACTTGGCAAGGGTGTTACACTTTTGAATGAAAAGGAGTAAGTACTCCAAAGGAGTTACTGGATTTCAATTAAGATATAATCATGCTAAAACCAGTAGTAGTGATTCGCTGTTGACGCGGCCACAAGCGTTAATTGGCGTTTAGGTTTGAATTGAACAGGGCGGTTTGGAGAAAAGCGATTCACCTTTGCAACAGTGCGTCATCAAGGTACAAATAGTAGTGCAAATTAAGACTGTTAAGTATGAGCTAGAACTCGAAATAAATAAGCCAAACGATATTACATAACCAAAGTTTGATAAGGGAAAAAGGCAAAAAGTCATAAATAAAACAAGTAACTAAAACAAAGACTAAATATTTTCATTCTTCATCCGGGATGTCCACCAACCGACCATCCCGGACTTCCTTGAAGGGCCCAGCTTCATCCACGTTAATCTGTGGGTGCAGAAACTTGACTTGATCAATTGCCTTTTCAAAACCTTGCTCATACTGAAAAGTAATTTCAGCCTTCAAGTGGTCTGACTCCTCCTTACGCCCTTTCTGCTCGGCAGTCAACTTCTCCTCAGCCTTCTCTAGCAACTTAGTTTTTTCAGCAAGAAGGGTGTCAGAATCTTCCTTTTCTTTTTAAGGACGTCAAGGTCGGCAGCTGCTTTCTCCTTTTCTAGGCTCAAAGCCTTGAATTCCTCTTGCAGACGCGCCAATTCGGAGACGGCTTCTTTTGCTTTGGCGACCTCGGCCTGACCGTCCTTCAGCTTCTTGGTTTTCTCTTTCAACTCCTTCTCCAGCAGCCCAACTCCGATCTCCAAGGCCTGGCCCAAAACGGTAGTTTGAGCAGCAAAGACTTGCACCATTTTTGCAGTATTCACCATCCCAACCTTTTTAACACGAACAAAGTCATCCGTCTTCAGAAAATGACTTCTGATGAGCTGCTCGGTAGGCAATCGACGATCAAAGACCGATACCACCTCGGTACCGGGCTGACCTTCAAATCCCTGAAACCAATGCCACCATTTTGGGATGCCCGGAGTCACCAGCAGGGGTTGACTCGAAGTACCGATCTGCACGACCTCCTGATTAGGAGAAAGTGGAACTGATGTTGGAATAGGTTCCTTCTCTGTGCAGGACTTTTTACTGACGAGCTTGTCAGATACTGTTGACGAAGATACTTCATGATCGGTGACGACCACAGGGCCAGAAGCCTGAGAGCCTTGCTTCCGTTTGTTGTTCCTGCTAAAGGCCCGCATAGCCTTAGCATCCATGGTCGGTATGAACTTTTCCTGGTTCCTAGACATTTCAACTGAAAAAATATAAGAAAAGCGAGGGTTAAACTTGGATTATTGGAAAAACCCAAAGTGAACATTTTGAAAAAATTACCAATATAAGGTTGGAGTGCTCCAGCATCTCCTTCCTTCTCAATCAGTACATTACAATCAACAGCAATGAAAGAGGATAACAGTTTAACATCTATTAGCTCGGATTCTGTCAGATTACTCTCTTTCAAGGATCTTAGCCTACTTGGATTTTTGGTCCAGTACAGAGGGAACTTAGGTTCCCCCAAACTATTATAAAGTAGCTCGGAGTTGGGCTCGGTTCCCCTCAGCCGAAAATAATGCGGCTTAAAATCCTTATAGGACGAATGGATAACATTCAGGAGAGGCCTCCCTGAAAACCCATTTAGGGATGTCCAACCTACAGGTCCATTCCCCAACTTAGCCTGGAAGTAGTAAGAAAAAACCCTAATAGAGGGGGCTAGGTTGTGGTATTGGCACAGTATTTCAAAGGCTCGGACGAAGCCCCAACTGTTCGGATGAAGTTGGGTGGGGGCTACGTTTAGCAAGTTCAGAACTTGGCATTCGAAGAAGGTGAAGGGTAGGGGGACTTTCAGTTTGGTCAGAAATGTTTCATAAATAAATGTAAAAGCAGGAGAGTTAGGTGTAGACGGACCAGAGCAGATATATTCATTTGCTAAAGGGGGCTCTAAAATTAAAAACTTACTGACTTCTGGAAAACGACGACGGATAATGTTCATAAATGGGGTGACGGACTCAGGCGACAGAAGGATTGAAGTTCTAGTAAGAATTGCAGAGTCAACCCAAGGAAAGGCTTTACTACTGGAACTTGAGATACCAGAGGTGTTTACCAGCACCTCTTGCCTAGCATCACCATTTTTATTCATCAATGGATCAATGTTATCAGACATACCTGAGCGGAAGAAACGTTTGGAGGAAAGGAGGAAGTAGAGTTGTTTATGCGAACGGAGAGCAAAAGCAGACAGAGGAAGCAAAGAGACAGAGTTTAAGGAGAAACGGGAGTAAGTAACTGGAAAAATGGATAATAGGAGGTTATAAGTAGTGGGAAGATAGGAGACGAAGTAGTGGGTGGTTAATAAAGTAATGGTGGTTAATAAATAACCACTAATTAGCATTTAAAGAGTGGTTAATAAATAACCACTAATCAACACTTAAGAAACGTCGTTTCACGTGCGCATATTTTCTGAAAAATAAATACATTTATTTTCCACTCAACGCATGATTACACCTGCAGTTAAAGCCATAATGACTCTGCTGCGCTCAGAAGTTGGGAAATGGGGATACATCATGTCATCAAAAGGCACGCTTCGATCTAAGGGTGACAAATTGGCCTGGCAGGTAATCAACGGTTCAGAGGATAAAACTTTTTGGATGCCAAAAAGTTTGAATTAATAAAAGAAACGTTGGGCGTTACAAAACATTTAATTTCCTGATAGACGTCCGCATCGAAGCTCGGTGTTATACAATAAAGTTTTGATGTCTACGCGTAACCTCAGATAAGACTACGAAAATCATATGTGACCCTCACAAGCCAAGAACGAGCTTGGAGGGCTGCGTAATATCACGATGTCCTATTCGGGGATGACCTCGGGAATTCCCTACCTAAATTAAGCTCTTCGCCTTGGAAAGACCAGACTCGAGCTTGGAGGGCTGTGTACCGTTATAGAGGGAGGGACCCGCCCCCGACCTCATGTTAGGGGGTGGGCAGGCTCCAATCTCGTGGGACGAACTTATTGGGCCGCCTAAACACGGCCCATCGAAGGTCTTTAAATAGGGGGCCTTCTAGTGAACCTAGGGCAACTCTCAGAAACACTAACCCTTAAAGGCTGAGCTCGACGCCGTCTAGGTATCCGGTTCTGGTCTCTTAGGGATTTTTGAGAACAGATGTCAATAAAGATTAACATATAATAAAAAATTAATTTAAAATATTTTAAAAAACATTTAATTTAATTTATTGTAATTAAAATAATTAATGTAATATTAAAATATTATCTCATAATAATATAAATAAATACATTATCTAGCATTCCATAGTAATGAATGAATGTTATTAGGGATCAATTGTAAAAAAAAAAGTTTTATTTGATAGCTTAAAAAGTTGGCTTTTTAAAAAATATCATATCAAGTTGTTTCTTAAAAAAAAAACTAGTGGTTATCTGAAAAAATTATCTTACTAAACACTGGTGAAATGCTCCAACTAGTGTTATTAAAATTGGACTAAATTGGGCAATCCGACCAATTGAATCAGAAATTAGATCGGTTAGGTAGATAGATCTTTTCTACAATTGACTCAACCTGAAACTGGTTGAATTGAGTACACACTAGTGAAACCGGTAACAACCGAACCAGTTCGGAGGCTCCGAACTAGCGTGCGAGCTCCATATCCATTTACTAAAATTTTAGAGTATCAAGGATAGGAATTGAACTGGCCTCCTCTCTCTAGGGCATGCGCGCTTGATAAGTGAAAAATATATGATAAATTAGAGTACTTTTTAGTGCACTTATCAAGGGTAAAATGGTATTTTATGCCCCAAATTAATCCCTTTTTATTAATAATTATATAAATTGTATTTATTAGTCTTGAATTTGAATTTGATGCCATTTTAATATAAATTGGCCTGATCTTTGCAGATTATGGCAAAGATTTTATATAGAGAAGATAGCATTAAATCGGGGAGATATTTGCAAGATTGGAAGTTTAATCGAGGACAATTAATGAAGATATCAGCTGCAATTAAACAAGGATTCTGCAGACAACCTTCCCATTTAAATTCAAGATACTCAATAAATGCAAGATATCACGAGGAAAAAGGGAAACAAGGAAAGACATTAAACCAAAACCAGTCTCTGGAAGAAATCAACTTAAAAAGAGAAAGAATGAAGCTGTGCAACCCGTGTTGCTCGCTTCACCTGCGCTGTAACGCAGGTGAAGCGCAACAATTGAAATTTAGCTTTTGACATCTGCGCTTCACCCACGTTGTTTGCTGTGTTTCCCATTTTAGATAGATTTCTTCCCAATTTCTTTTGTCTTTCCTTAGCCTATAAATAGGACCTTCTAGCACCAGATTAAGGTGTGTAGGATCAGTGTAATTTTAGTATAATTCCAGTGAGAATACACCATATTTATTTTTAGAATAGGAGAGGCGAAGCACTGCACGAGGATTGAAGAAGGTGACAGATTCTTCGATGGCTTTGTATGGATTGAAGAAGGTGACAGATTCTTCAATGTCTTGTATTGTTTAAGGGTACTCGGTAGTCATATTGGAATATATTCGAAGTCTCGTGATTGACGGGGTAGTGACAGCCCCGAATGAAGAGCGTCTATAGGAAGGTATGTTATCGATAGTAACATAATTGAAAGTTAATTGTATGTGAGGGATAAACGGGGTCTTGTCATTGATGGGGTAGTGACAGCCCTTGAATGAAGAGCGTTTATAGGGAAGTACAGTTATTAATGGACGATTCAAACAAACGGAACAATAATTAATTAATTAAGAGCTTAATGAGCCGAGGGTAATTTTTCGCTTGGGAGAGCCCGCATGGATTATCTTTGAGTGGTAGGCTGTTGGTAACTCGGGGTTTTATCAATTCAGTTTGGCTAAGTCATTACAAGAATATAGTCATAAACAATAAATAGTTTTTACATACACGAAGGGTGCGATGATACGAAATTCAATCATAGTCCAAGTATAGTGCTCTCAACTCTTCCTTATTATTGTTTTCTTTATTATTCTGCAATTTATATTTTCCGCATAATTGTTCTCTCAAATCCATTATTCTCACTTGATAAATACATCACAAATATACGCGAATTGACTGTTCCATGTGGATACGATACTTTACTTACTATTATACTGCTGGACTTTTGGTTCGCTTGTTAGAATTCCATCAGCGCTCCAACTACTTGACCACGACCTTTACTTACTCTATATGTGCTATTTTTAATATATAATGGATTCTAATTTGTTTCATTGGCAAAATTAAGCACCTACACAGCCACACATGGCCACATAATTTTATTTAATATTATTTTCTGTTTTTCAAATTAAAATGTTCATTAATTAATTAATTGATATAAAATACTATACATATAAAGTTAATAAAAAGTTTTAAAAAATGGTGTTTTATATAATATTTAATTATACTAGTTGTTTTATTTTTTATATCAAACTCAAATTATATCTATATACTTAAAAAAATTACTTGTATTTTTATAAATATTATATATCTACGTATTGATTTTATTGATTTTTATATATGCTGGTTTAATCAATGACTTCATTGGTTCGACCAATGACCCATTAATCAAGTACCCTAACCGAGTTAATGATTGGTCCGATTTTTATAACATTGATTAGTCCAACTGTAAGTGCCCAAAATTAGAACAATACCAAATAAGCTAAGTAAAAAAATAACCAAGTTAGAAGTCACTTTATGTGTGAAGAACACCATTGACCTTATAGTAGTCTTAGACATCTTCAAGATGGCATCATCAAAAGAGAAGGAGAATGTTCTCGTGCTGTCGTGCAGGTGGAACCGAGGAAGGATTTAGTGCACCCTAATGCTCATACCACTTGATCACAACAAGAAAAATCATCTAATTTGGAGAAAGACACTAACATGATGACTATCGTGCATTCAGAAAAGGCTTCCTCTTGCCATTACCAATTTAAGAATGAACCTTAGTCCTAAAAAACACAATAAACATTGGCAACAGAATGGTTGTGGATCAAATTGAATTACGCTTGCAATCGAGACACCTAATGTGGAGGATGGGAATGAGATGGAGGCATATGCTAACAATGATCATTGGTCATTATTTCCTTTAAACCTTTGTATGTTTTATGATGTTTGTGCTAAAAAATATTTGTGCTTGTTAGAGATAATATTGTTAGTTAGGAATTAATTAGTTTGTTAGAATATTAGTTAGGAATTAGTTGGTAATATTGGCTATATAAGCCCTTGTTCCTATTGTAAAATCAATCCTTTCATTTCTATTATCAATATAGATTTCCATTTTCATCTCTAATATATTTTCTATTCTCTCTATACCATGAAATTCAACATGGTATCAGAGCAACGGTACCCACCTTAACATTATTTCTGTTGCACTTTTTTTTCCTTCTTTTTCTTACAATTTCTTTTCTTCTTCTTTTCCAAGAAAATCAAAACAGAATTGGCTTCTTTTTCTTGTTTCTTTCTAACGTTGTTTTCTTCAACATTCTCTTCCATTTTCTGGAGTAATACCTTTTGATAATCGAAGATCGCTTCCTCTGGATTCTCATTCTTAATGGGGTTTGGATTTGCTCCCTCACTCCCAGCATAGGCACAACCAGTTTGCCTTCTGAAGGGCATTATTGCATTGTTGCACGTAGTCTACTGCACTTGAAACTTGCGATTTTATGGTTGGCGCGCAGAAGAACTCTTTCTTTGTTGGGTTGCCCTTTCTTGGTTGGCTTTGAATGCGAAGATTTGACAGAATGCATCATGGATCAGACCTTGCAGGCCTCTTCACAACACCATTTTTTTGCTCTATTTCTCTGCCAATGCTCTTCAGGATATAAGTTGCTATGTTTCTCTTTTTTAGTTAGTTACAATATTACACATCAAGAAGCTTTCTCTTCATGTCGATCTTGAATTTCTGCCAGGGTATCCATTATCAGGCCTTGTTCTTGTTCTCGTTCCTTTTGTGAAAATGGCATGACATATCCAGGGGCTATTCTATTGCACACCAAGTGTTTGGTGATTCATTTCTTTAATTGTTGTGTTCTTGTCCAACCTCTTAGGTGTATCTATTTTTGTTCATGATTAGTGGCATGTGTGCCTTTTCTTTTGGCCGGTGTGTTTCCGGAATTTCTCATTGAAAGCATTGTTAAAGATTGATTTTTGCTTCTGTCCGTGGCGGATGGTTAAGCGTTGGATTTTTTGTTTTGCTTCTTTCTTGAGTGGTTAAGCATTATGGTTAGCTTCTGCTCTTGATTGTTAAGCTTGTAGCTTCTGCCTTATTATGGTGGTTAAGAATTTGAGATTTGAGCTTCTGTCTTATGGTGGTTAAGCATTGAAGATTGAAGATTTGAGCTTCTGCAATGTGGTTATGCTTTTTGCCTAAATTTGGCATTGTTTTTAGAGGCCTACAGAGCCTATTCCATGGTATTTGTTATACCATTTTCATTGTAATTTTTCATTTGAATTTGATTGTATTGTTTTGTTCATCTCAAGCTTGAAGTGCTAGCACTTCCAGCTTGCGGGGAGCTGTTAGAGATAATATTGTTAGTTAGGAATTAATTAGTTTGTTAGAATATTAGTTAGGAATTAGTTGGTAATATTGGTTATGTAAGCCCTTGTTCCTATTATAAAATCAATCCTTTCATTTCTATTATCAATATAGATTTCCATTTTCATCTCTAATATATTTTCTATTCTCTCTATACCATGAAATTCAACAGTGCTCGCCTATAACATTTGAAGTAAATAATACATTAACTAAGAGTTATATTTGTAAAGTGCTGAAAAAGAACAAGTCTTTCATTGATCATATTTTATACTCATATCTAGATAGATCTCCTATTTTTTGGAATAAAATGGGTTACACCCCCAATTGCCATTGAAGAAACCTAGGGTCAAGCAGGGGAATCTAAGTTTCTATGTGCTTGATTCATCCTTTTCAATTAATGTGGTGGCTTCTTGCAACCAAGCCATTAATCTACACATAAAGTTGTGGGAAATCATGGGAAATCCTAAGTATCTTCCCAATGTTGTGGTGAAACAAATGAAAATGATACCTATTATTTTCTCTTTTGGCAGTTGATTAATCCTGGCAAATGGACTTTTTATCCTTTTATATTTTTGCTTTGTGCATGGAATTTTATAGAGTATGGTATATGGTATAAGGGGATAAAAGGTCCATTTGCCACCATTAATCAACTGCCAAAAGGAAAAATATAATACCTTTTAATTAAACTAGAGCTGTCAATTTGGGTTGAGTTCAGTGAGCCAACTCGGTCCAATCTGCCGGATCACCGGTGGGTTGGGTCGGTAAAATATAGGCTCACATTTTCACGGGTCAAAAGTGGGTCAACCCACTTAACTCGTGAGTCAAAGTGAGTTCGAGCCGGGTTGCGGTGGGTAATTGGCGCACTTTTTAATTTTTATTTAATTTATATATTTTTTAAGTCACTTTTATAATTTTTTATATTTTTTCTAATTTTTTTACCTTTTTTATTATTTTATATTTTTTTAAGTTAGGTGAGCCAGCCTGCTTAACCCACCAACCCGCGGTGGGTTAAGCCGGGTTGGTATTTTTTTAGCTCACCAGAAAAGTGAGTCAGCCCGGCTCGCCTCACTTTTAGCCTAACTCGTGGTGAGCCGGGTTGACTCACTTTGACAGCTCTAAATTTAACGGTTGGATTAGTCAATTTTATAGAGTATACATAATATATTTTAGCAAAAATATATTATGCGTTAAAATAAAGTGGTGCGATGAAGTATTAATTAGTTTCTGATTTACATGAAATTTTATAGATTTAATACTCTATAATACCTTTCAATTTAACGGTTGAATTAGTCAATTTCACATTCTATAAAAAAATATTAATTGATGTAAGTCTTGAAGTTTGATACCTGATGTAAATTGATCTGACTCATATATATATATATATTATCTTCATTTTAAACACATTATCTTTATTGCTATATGATTTTTTAAACTCGGCTATGAAGGGAAGGAAAATAAGGACCGGATAAAGGAAGGGGAGACTAACCAATTTTCAATACAAGAGAAAAGGCATTGTTCGGAGGTGAACTTCAGATGGGAAGTCGTCCCGGTCGTGGGCTGGGCAGGCTTCCAGTTCCTGCCATAGAGACGGGACGAAAGTGGGGTGTACCTGCAGAAGACACTCTGATGCCTAAGTCAGTCCGAGGTCCAGGCAGGTAGGAAGTAATTACGGGAGTCAATGAATCTTACCTGTGCCTTCACTTACTGTAACCTTTATAGGTAACAGGTGACGTGTGGGCTTGGAGAAGCTTTGGGGTGGACCGTCCGTACGGTGTTATGGGTGCAAACGGGATCACCCGTGGGGTGACCCGACTGCCCGCACACCAGCCGATGGGCGTGTCGGATCCGGGTCTCCCTCTAGGTCGCAGATCCTTGTGGTTGATGGCCCCATCCTGGTGGTCCACTATTTAGGCCCGAAATAGTTGCCCCCCAGCGTGTCCGGCAGTGGCAGGTGCTGGGCTAAGCTTAGGATGTCCGGTGTCTCCCGGTCGGCTGTTAGGTCGCAGTCGTGGTACACGCGTCTCTGTTGTCCGAGGGGATTACCCTTGGTTTTTTCTGTCCGTTCCTTGGGGGTTTTATACATTCTAATTGTTGTGACTTTTTGAATTCCGAAAGTTGTGACGTTTCGTCTCCTGAGCGTTGTGACTCTTTGAATTCCGGAAGTTGTGACGTTTCGTCTCCGGAGCGTTGTGACTCTTCCCATGTTGCGCGTTGTGACCCTTCGTATGCCGAGCGTTGTGACTCTTTGCATTCGCAACTGCCCCCATTAACTTTTTGACTTTTCAGTTAGTGGGCTTCTGGGCCTCCGGGGAAAAGCTTTTCTATAAATAGGGGGTGGTCCCCCGCTGTTTGCCATCGTTTTCCGTCAAGTTTCTCGAGAGTGAAGGAGCTGCATAGTCCCTGTTTAGGAGCCGTGAAGTAGCACTCGTCTCGGTTTTCCAATTCTTTGTAAGGTACGGTCTTTTCCCTTACGTTTCCTTTGTTTGGGTAGGGGAGATGAGTAGCGATGAGTCCTTGATGGTCCTTCCTGGGATACCGGTTGGGTGGCCGGGCGGGACCTCGGGCGTTGATGTCGCGAAACGGGTCGGGGAGCTTCATAGGGAAAGTGACCGGGATAATATATCAGACCTCGGATCCGATTTCAGTTGGTCGGATCCGAGTACCTCGGGTAGCCAATCTGACTCAGGGAGTTGTTATACGGTCTCTGCAGGTGACCTGATGGCAGGTGAACGAGCGGAGGAGCCGCTGGTGCCGGTATGGGCAGACAGATACTCCTGGGTGGCACCCGAGGTTTTAGGGACGACTAGTATATACCGGTCGGATGCTTCGGTCCCGGTTCAAGAGAGGCTCGTAAATATGGAGTTCTGTTCGCCGGAGTATGCCCGAGATTACGATGTCGTGCTTCCCCCAAATGGGGCTCGTGTCTGTGAGCTGTCCGAGGACAACACCCAGTTCATGTATTCCTATGACTATTACCATTCCAAGCTGAAGCTGCAGATTCCCTTGACCAATTTTCAAGAGAAGGTCTTGACGTACTTGCACACGGCACCATCTCAGCTGCACCCGAACGCATGGTCTTTCATTATCTGCTTCGAGCTTATATTGAAGGAGTTTGGACTAGAGCCGACCGTCAACCTCTTCTTTCATTATTTTCAAGTGTTGCGCAAGTATGTCAAGGGGAAGAAAGGCGAGACCCTGAAGACGTGGGTGAGTCTCCGGGGTCATGATGGTCGGAAACCAATCACCTCATTTGCTGAATCTGCTAAAAGAGGAAAGATCTCTTTTAAACAAGAGTTTTTCCGTATACAGCCGGCGTAGGGCCGAGTGCCGTTCTGGAGGAACCGGCATGACCCGAGCGATGTAAATCCTAGGATCCCCATATATTGGTGTTCAACGCATTATGATTTTGAGCCGAGTTCATATGACGTTTCTGAAGAGAGGTTGACCCCGGCCGAGAGACAGGCTAAGGAATTGTTAGACAAGAGCGTCAGGGAGATGGGACCTTTCAAAAGCAAAACAATCATCGAGGGGTCGCGACGGAATGTCGGATCCCGGATAGGTACCATAGTGACCCGGGGTTTATGTTCTTTTTCTCTTTGACTTTGCCATTTTGTGGTGCTTGCCTTGTTTCGATGTTGACTCTTTTTCCTTTTTCCTTTTTCCTTTTTCATTTTCAGCGACGATGGCCAGTGCTGCTATGAGAGCGTTGAGGGCTGCTCAGGTTCAAGGGGGTGCCAACCGTGAGCCCGAGCTTGACTTGAACCTGTCGGACGGGGAGCCGGGTCAAAATGATAACACCTGTGTGCCATCTCCCCGGGACGGTGACCGGGAAGAGGAAGAGGAGGTGTCAAACGCGGAGCCGATCCGTGATTCAGAGCCGAAGCGTAGGTGCAATCATAAGAGCAAGTCTCCTAAGAAGAAGAAGAGAAGAGGTGGGGGCGCTCGTGTGAGCACTGATGATGAAGAGCCAGCTGACGAACCGGCCGACGACGAAGGGCCCGACTGAGATACGGAGGGTGAAAAGGAGGATGAGGACGATGAACCGGTCCTGTATGATGATGATTTCGACATCGACCATCCCACCTTGCTGAGTGTCCTTGGGAACGAGGAGGTTGCCAAGGTTCATAACAGTGTTAACTTTACTCGACATTTGCGAGTTATTGAGCAACAATCCCTGCAACATGCTGCCTTTCTGAAGTACATCCGTGGGTCCATGGTCCCTCATTTCCAGGATGTGCGGAGTACCAATGAGACCCTTGAAGAAGACGTGAATGGCCTGAAGGCCTCGGTCGAGCTGGTGGGGAAAGAGTTGAAGTCCTACAAGACTTCTAATGAGCAGCTTAGGACGGCGAAGGAGAAAGCTGAGAAGGGCCTCGGGGTGGCGAAGAATGAGCTGAAAAAGGCACGGGAAGATCTGGCTCTGAGGACGGCCGAGGTGGAGGCGGCTAAGAAAGAGGTCCTCGAACTTCAGGCCGAAAAGGAGCAACTGGAGAGGTCTGGCGGGTCAGCGACCGGGGTGAGCAAGCAAGCGGTCGCCGCCTTGGTGAAAAAGAATCTCGCTCGCTACCAGTCCAAGTGGGATGAGGAGAGGGCCAAGTTGGTGGCCATTGGCAACAACTTAGTCAAGGATTCCTTTGAAAACGCCATGGCTCAGCTTTCTCTTCGGAATCCCGGCTTGATCCGGGACGGGGTGTCTCATGAGTTTGAAGTCTTCAGGGGACAAGTGTGCAAAGTGGATATTGCCGCCCGCAAGCTGGTGAACGTAGATTCCGGGTTGGAGCTGGCGGACTGGGACGAGGAGGAGTGAGCTATTTTCCAGTTTCTTTTTCTTTTTCCTTTTTTGTTTCCAAGATGAAGTGTTGTTTGCCTCGGTAGTCCGTGGCTTTATTTTGTAGTTGGAACAACCAAATATATATTTCGTTTTATGTTTCTCTATTTGCCTCTATAAACTGTTTTATCTTTGTATTGTGGAAATGCATTCAAGTGTACCAATTCCCTTGTTGACGTGATGTCGTCCCGAATTAGGGTTCGACGGGGATCACTCTTCGCGTCCCAACGAAATAAAATAATTCGCTTAAGTGTCAAGGGGTCTTCCCCGTTGACATGATGTCGTCCCGGATTCGGGTTCGACGGGGATTACTCTTCGCGTCCCAACGAAATAAAATAATTCGCTTAAGTGTCAAGGGGTCTTCCCCGGTTGACGTGATGTCGTCCCGGATTCGGGTTCGACGAGGATCACTCTTCGCGTCCCAATGAAATAAAATAATTCGCTTAAGTGTCAAGGGGTCTTCCCCCGTTGACGTGATGTCGTCCCGGATTCGGGTTCGACGGGGATCACTCTTCACGTCCCAACGAAATAAAATAATTCGCTTAAGTGTCAAGGGGTCTTCCCCCGTTGACGTGATGTCGTCCCGGATTCGGGTTCGACGGGGATCACTCTTTGCGTAGAGCTCGAGATGTGGACTATTTATGTATGGCCAAATTGATTCTTGCATATCATACTTTAACTATAATACATTCTTAGGTTTGCCGCATTCCAATACCTTGGGATGGGTTCTCCCTTCAAAGTTTCTAACTTATACGCGTCGGTTCCAGTTGCTTCCATGACGCGGTAGGGGCCCTCCCAGTTCTCGGTCAATTTCCCTCGGGATGAGTTCCGGTTCCCAATATCGGCCCGTCTGAGTACGAGGTCCGACGCTTGGAATTTCTTGACCAGCGCCCTTGTGGCGTGTCGGAGAGCAATGCGTTCTTTCAATACGGAGTCTCTTACGTGAGCAATCTCTCTCGTCTCGTCCAGGAGGTCGAGTTCTTCTCTGATGGCTTTGATGCTTTCTTCTGGCTGGAAGTTTGAGTATCGCTCGAAGGGTTCCCCTACCTCGACCGACATCATTACTTCAGAGCCGTATGTAAGGCGGAAAGGTGTCTCGCCGATCGAGGAGTGGGGAGTGGTCCGGTATGCCCACAATACATGGTCCAGTTGCTCGGTCCACTTTCCTTTAGCATCCTCTATTCGTCTCTTCAATGCTCGGAGATAACCCGGTTGGCCGCTTCGGCTTTCTCGTTCGTTTGTGGGTGTTCGACCGAGGAGAAGTGTTGTTTTATCTTGAAGCCACTCAAGAGTTCCCTGAACCCTCGGTCAGTGAACTGCGTACCATTGTCCGTGATGACGGAGTTTGGTATCCCGAACCTGCTGACGATGTTTTTAAAGAAGAACTTTTGTACCCGGGCCGAGGTGATGGAGGCCAGTGGTTCGGCTTCTATCCACTTGGTGAAGTAGTCGACCGCTACGACGAGGAACTTAAGTTGGCCCGAGGCTGTTGGAAAAGGGTCGGGCAGGTCTATGCCCCATTGAAAGAATGGCCAGGGTGAGGTTATGGTAGTGAGGGTCTCGGCTGGGAGCTTCTGCATGTCGGAGTGACGCTGGCAAGAGTCACACCTCTTCACATAGTTTTCGCATTGCCATCCTATGGAGGGCCAGAAGAAGCTGGCTCTGAGGGCTTTACGGGCCATGGATCATCCTCCTATATGGCTACCATAGCTTCCTTCGTGCAACTCGGCCATGACATACCTTGTTTGTGGAGGGGCGATGCACTTCAGTAGGGGGGAAGAACATCCTCTTTTGTACAAGTCCCCGTTGATAATTGTAAACTTGGGCGTCAAGTGTCTGATCCTCTTAGCTTCCTTGTTGTCGGCTGGCAACTCTCTTTTTTCTATGTACAGTTTGAAAGGGGCTCTCTAATCATTTGCTGTTGTGATCTCGAGGACTTGGGATCCCGGGCCCAAGGGAATGCTTGGGGAGGACAGAGTTTCTTGAAGGAGTGTTTTATTATTCCCTGTCTTCTTGGTACTGGTGAGCCGAGACAAGATGTCGGCCCTGGAATTGTTTTCCCTGGGGACGTGCTAGAAGGTGACTTTTTGGAAGTCTTGCAGCAGGTTCTGCACCTTGTCCAGATACTTTTGCAGGAGTGGCTCCCGGGCTTGATACTCGCCATTTACCTGGGATACTACGAGCTGGGAGTCGCTGCATATGGTGATGTTTTGCGCCCCTAGTTCTCGGGCCAGGGTAAGGCCGACAAGGCATGCCTCATATTCAGCTTGATTGTTGGAGGTTTTGAAGTCAAAGTGGAGGGATTGTTCCAAACACACGCCGTCTTTCTCTTCGAGCACGATCCCGGCGCCTCCCCTTTTCTTGTTCGAGGATCCATCGACATAGATGGTCCAAGTTGGTGGGTCGTCTGCCGAGGATGTTGGCGGGCTGAGTTCCACGACGAAGTCGGCAAGAACCTGTGCCTTGAGGGCGGCCCGAGGTTCGAACGAGATGTCAAATTCTGAAAGTTCGATGGCCCAGCCGGTCAACCGGCCGGAGAGGTCTGGTTTATGCAGTATCGTTCGAATCGGCAGGTCGGTCCGGACGGTGATGTGGTGAGATTGGAAGTAATGACGCAATCGGCGAGCCGAGATGACGATTGCCAGGGTTGCCTTCTCTATTTTTTGGTAGCGTAGCTCAGGGCCTTGTAGCGCTTTACTGACGAAGTAGACCGGGAGCTAGTTCTTCCCGTCCTCTCGTATCAGAACAGAGCTTACCGCATGGTCATTGACGCAGATGTACAGTATTAAAGGTTCCCCTGGGGTCGGTTTTGCCAGGATTGGGGGGGAAGTTAGGGCCAACTTGAGGTCTTGAAATGCTTGTTCACATTCAGGCGTCCACTGGAAATCGGAACCCTTTCTCAGAGCTTTGAAAAGAGGGAGTGATCGGGCTGCCGACCGGGGGACGAAGCGGTTTAGGGTGGTGATCCGGCCGTTTAGCTTTTGTACTTCCTTCAGGGTGCTTGGGCTTTTCATCTCGACGACGGCGGAGCATTTTGCGGGGTTGGCTTCGATCCCCCTGTTGGTGAGCATGAAGCCTAAGAACTGCCCGGAGGGGACGCCGAAGGTGCACTTGTTGGGGTAGAGACGCATATGGTGCTTCCTGAGCCGGTCGAACACGATGGCGAGATCATCGACGTGGTCCCCCCCCGGTCGGGGTCTTTGCGATGATATCGTCTATGTAGACTTCTACCTTCTCCCCAATGATGTCGTTGAATACCTTCGTCATCATCCGTTGGTATGTTGCACCTGCGTTTTTGAGGCCGAAAGACATCATTTTGTAGCAAAAGATACCCCGGTCGGTTATAAAGGCGGTCTTCTCTTCGTCCTCGGCTGCCATGGGGATCTGATTGTATCCCGAATAGGCGTCCATGAAAGATAGGCACTGGAAACCGGCTGCATTGTCAACCAGTCTGTCAATATTGGGCAAAGGGAAAAGGGTCTTTAGGGCAAGCCCTATTAAGATCAGTATAATCAACACACATTCTCCATTTTCCATTAGATTTTTTGACGAGTACAACGTTGGAGAGGCAGGTTACATAATCACATTCTCTAATGAAACCAGCCTTCAACAGTTCTTCCACTTGTTCGTCGGCCGCCTTTTGTCTCTCTGGGCCGATCTTCCTCTTCTTCTGGGCAATTGGCTTAGCTTTTGGATCAACCGTCAAGCGATGGCTGCAGAAGTGCGGGTCGATCCCCGGCATATCAGCCGCGGTCCAGGCGAATAAGTCTTTGTTGTCTTTTAATAACTTTATTAGCCTGGACTCGGTCGGTTCGTCGAGATCGGCTCCGATTTTGATGAGAGGAGTAGGATCGGAGTCGCTCACGGGGATCGACTTGCACTTCCCTGCCAGCTCGAGATGCAGTGGTGTGGGTGTGCCAGAAGAGTTCTTTGCCCGTGGGTCGAGATCTATCACCATGACGGTCTTGCCTTTCTCAAGGGTGCGGTCCTTGCCGTGGGATGGTGCTTCTTGGGTTTTCAGCTGCAGAGTAAGATTGTAGCACTTGCGTGCTTCTTCCTGATCTTCGTGGACCGTGATGACCTATCCTGTTGGTGAGCCAAACTTGAGAACAAGGTGCTTGGTAGATATGATGGCACCGAGGGCGTTGAGTGAAGGTCGCCCGATAATGGCATTGTAGACGCTGGGGCAATCCACGACTATGAATTTGGCGTCTACGCCTCGGCTTGTGCTATCGTCTCCAAGACGGAGGTGGGTGTCCAGGTAGCCCCGCGGGCGGATCTTCTCCCCGGTGAAGCCTACCAACTTGCCGAGGTAAGGGGTCAGGTGGGCTTCGGTTAGTTCCATTTTCTTCAAAGTGCTAAGGAACATGACGTCGACTGAACTTCCTTGATCCACAAAGACCCGACCGACGTCTGCATGGCCTATGATTGCGCGGATCACCATTGGGTCATCGTGCTCTCGCTTCTTGCCGCCGAAGTCGGCTTCTGAGAAGGAGATGACTACGTTATCGGTCTGAGGCACGCGACTCTGTTGTGGGATCTCGGACGCGATGGTGTATATGTCCCTCAAATGGCGTTTTCGGGAACTGTTGGAAGGTCCACTGCCTGCAAAACCACCTGAAATCATGTTAATCTTCAGCCGAGGTATGGAGGTGCCCGGGTTACCTTCTTGGTTGGCGGTTTTTGGGATGTGATCCTGTCGTACGTCCTCTTGGTCGTGGTGTTGCTGCTGCTATTTCTTGTTGTTGTTCTATTCTCTTCCCGGGCTTGGGGAGCGTTTTCCATTGTCATTTTTTCGGTACCCGCCCGAGTTTCGTCCTCGTTTGATGAATTTGACCAGCCGACCGTCCTGAATAAGCTGTTCGATGGCATCCCTCAGCTGGATGCACTCGTTGGTAGTGTGGCCATAACTCTCATGGTATGCACAATATTTTGTTTTGTCCCTCTGTGCCTTGTCCGATAGGGGTGGTGGTTTAGAAGCCTTTCCAACGTCTGTGCTCATTACTTCCTTCAGGAGGTGAGCCGAGTCGGAGTTGAGGGGAGTGTATCTATTGTATCTTCCCTTCTTTTTTGGTTGGTCACGATAGGGGGACGGTCGGTTGTTCTTATAATCGTGGTCCTTATCGCCCCGGCTGGAATGGTAGTTACCAGCCGTGCGGTCGAGATGGATTTCTCGACCGATGAACTTGGCTGAGCGGGTCCTGAATTCCTCCATCGTCAAAGTGGTTCTTCGGAGAGTGAGACTGCGAACGGTGATCCGGGGAGCAGGGCAGTTACCGCGCATACAAGTTGCACGTTCTTTGCTAGGTCCGGGATTCTGGCGCACTCCTTGTAGAATCGGGATAGGAAGTTTCGGAGAGATTCTTCCTTGCCCTGCCTCAGGGTCGCTAGTGTGAATTGGTTGTGGGGTACTTCTGACACAACTGTGAATCTTTTGATGAATGCTGACCGTAGCTCATCCCATCGATCTATGGACCGAGGTGGGAGGGTCTTGAACCATGCCAAAGCTTCTCCCTTGAGCGTCCGAGGGAAGGTTCGACATATGACTGCCTCCGGTGCCCCTATAAACAGCATCTCGTTGCAGAATGCGTCGAGGTGTTTCCCGAGGTCTTTCGTCCCGGCGAAAGGTTCGATGGGGAGGGCACCGCGAAATGCCTTCGGGATCTCGGCGGACGCCAGACGGTCTGTGAAAGGGTGTCTGAAAGGCGTGTGTGCCTGTGGGAAGAGAGGTTTGGCGTCCTGTCCTCCGGGGTGTGATTGGTTGACCTCGAAATTCGTGTAATGTGACTGTTGGTGGTTGGGTGGGACGAAAGATCGTTCGAGGTTTCTGATCCGGTCCTCCAGCTTTTGGACGGCCGGGTCGCGGCCCGGGGTTCCTGACGGTTGGGCGTTCGTCTTCGGCTGGGGGGTTGTGTTTCGATCTTCAAGCTCCTGCAGCCGCTGTCACAGTTGCTCGATTATGGCATCCCTGGGGTCTGGATACCCGATGTGGTGGGATGTCGTCACTCTGGGGGGTTCCCTTGAGGCGTCGCGTTCACTATCCCCCACGCCCTCCTGTTGGGACGCGTCCTCCACCCACCCGTCAGGGGTTGGTTAAGGTCTCGGGACGCGGTTCATTTGTCGAGTGGTTACTGTCATGAGGGGAGGCCCTCCTTCTAGCGCCAAATGTTCGGAGGTGAACTCCAGATGGGAAGTCGTCCCAGTCGTGGGCTGGGCAGGCTTCCGGTTCCTGCTGTGGAGATGGGACGAAAGGGGGTGTACCTGCAGAAGACACTCCGATTCCTAAGTCAGTCCGAGGTCCAGGCAGGTAGGAAGTAATTACGGGAGTCAATGAATCTTACCTGTGCCTTCACTTACTGTAACCTTTATAGGTAACAAGTGACGTGTAGACTTGGAGAAGCTTTGGGGTGGACCGTCCGTACGGTGTTATGGGTGCAAACGGGATCACCCGTGGGGTGACCCGACTGCCCGCACACCAGCCGATGGGCGGGTCGGATCCGGGTCTCCCTCTGGGTCGCGGGTCCTTGTGGTTGATAGGCCCATCCTGGTGGTCCACTATTTAGGCCCGGAACAGGCATGTAATTTTTTTTTAAAAAAAATGTGGGATTTCATAATCAAAATATGAAACCAGAACCGCAGTCGATTTTAAGATAATCTTGATAGTTTGACCAAAGCATCGATGATATTATTTTCTCGTACGTCGTTTTCAAAATTTTTGTGGCTTTTCTTGCAAACATGAGATGATGGCAGTTGGTCAAATCCCTCAGTTCATTAAGCTATTTGTTATGAACAATTCAGAACCAACAAACAGAAAAACTAACCTAAGGAGTGGTTTAGGCAGCAAGGTATATATGCAACTTGCAAATAAGAAAAAGACATTTATTTGAATATGTGGATTCCACCTTATTTTAAGTAACAATAATTATTGTTCATCGCTCTTCTTTGTACAAGAGAAGAAGTTAGGCCACGGAATCCTAGTATCACTCTATATGATATTTCATCTGGTGTATGTATCGATTATAATATAAATAAATATGGAAGATGGACCACAAGAGCTTGGAGTGCTTTCATGCGATAAAAGAGATGCAACTTTTTGGCCTTGGCTGGGTTATAAACTTATAATTGAGAGGAGTGCTAGCAACACATTCTCTAACACACTCTTACCAACACATTTTATGTGATTGGTTAAAATTCACATGGATTCCACCAAATTATGTGGGTCCCACTATCAATATGGTGGGACCCGAGTGAATTTTAATCAATCATAAAGAGTATGTTGAAAAAAATGTGTTAGAGAATGTGTTGCTATCACTTTTCTATAATTGAGAGAAGCACTCAACATTGGTACTCATTTTTAGGTTCGGGGCAATAGTACTCATTTTTAGGTTCAAGGCATTGCCCCCTTTGGTCTTTGACCTGCCTAATTAACCTATTAGGCTGCCTACCACCAAGACCAAGGCATCTACTGTATATATAGTATATACAATATACTATTGGGGTTCGTGTGTTTCCAACTGCAACACTACCACTTGACCAAAAAAAACTACCACCGGATGGAGTAGTGTGCTTTTATCTCGTGGAGGTTTAATTGTGCACATATATAGGACATAGCTACTGTGTCTACTGGCTACTTACACGCGACTATGATGAGAAACTTTTGTTTTACTTTATATATATAAAATTAAGTTAAAAATTTTATTTTGAAAGAATTATTTAGCAGAATAATTTTTGTTTAAAAATAATATTATAAAGAAAAGTTTAAAATAATAGTTTTTATTTAGATAATAAGATAGAAACACGGTTAAAATATAAATTATATTTTGTGAATCTCAAATTTAAAAGAAAATTTTTAAATGAAAAAGTAAAAAAAAAAATCTCTCAAATATAATTTTATTCAACAAAAACTTAATTTTGATGAATCAAAATTTCTATTCAAATAGCTTAACTACTACACAACTTAATGTTGGTAACATAAGTAAATAAGCAAACTATCATTAAAAAAGTGTTTAATAAAACTAAAGAATTATGTTAACTGAAAGTTTATGTCGGATCTTCACAGTGACAACTCCTCGATCTTTCTTTTTCTTTTTTGTTCTTTAAAAAATTTCATACACACACACAAAAATATATATATATATATATATATATATATATATATATTTCACACTCTATTTTTTTTACATTTTTTTATCTTTCTATTTTTTATCACTTCAATTATCATATTATTAACATTCTCTTTTTTTTCATTTCCTTTTACTCCTTCTATCTTTCTCTTTTCCAAACTCAAAAAAGGGAAAGGATTCTCTCAAGATTTATTCAATTAAAAAAAATTATCTCTTAAAAGGTTGCATTTTCAATTTTAGACGTGTGATACTATTTCTCGTCCTTATTATAAGAAATAAAAGACTATATTCTTTTTTGTCTTAATCCTCATTATAAAAATATAGACTCATTTTTAAATGTATAAATTGTTAACTTTTTTTCATACCCTTAATTTACTATGACTTTTATGCTAAAGAGACTCTTATCAAGTAGATATATTCATTATAAATTATGAATATTTAAAATAAAATTTAAATTTATAACAAAAATATTATTTCTTATTCTTGATGATATAGTCATTTATTTCTTATATAAATGATTAGAACAGTACACATTTAATTTATACAATAAATTTTATTTTGGGTCTTCTAAATTTTTTATTTAAGATCTACCACCATTGAAAGTTGAAGGTAATTAAAAACTAAGAGATGATAAATTAATTGATTAAATTGAAAATATTTATAATAAAATTAAGTATTAAATTAATTAATATCTGTAAAATAATATAAAAAAATAATTATTACAATAAGGAGTGCTTTCTCAATAAAAGAGAAACGGTGGGTCTAAGACTAACACGAGCTCCAGTTTGGTCACGTCCAACACCCTGCCACATGGAGAAGGGAAATTCTATGGTAACATCGGGTGAGAGAGGGTTTTGGTACCTTCTTTGATTATTTAATCAATTTTTCTTAACTTTGTTAAATAATTTTAGTATTTTTACGGTTACGAGACAATATTTAACTATTAGAATTTGTATTTTAATTTTTTAAAAGACTTTTTGGCCCCTATAACCATTATCCTTTATTTTTTATTATATTCCCCCATTTTTTTCATATTCTCATTTGCAATACACATGTGTCTCATTTAAAATCTATTTTATGTCTTCAAAATAATTTAGTACAGAGTACATGACTTGTTCCTATGTAGTTTTGGCTTTTATGTCTCTATTCAATAAAAAATAATAAGAAGGTACCAAAACCCTCTCTGGCTGGAGGGTACCAAATTGCGACCCCATGGAGAATATGTCCCTATTGTTGTGAAATGTCTGGTGTGGGAGAAATTATTATACGGTCCCGGACCACCACGTCATCCATAGTCCCGACCAATTAACATTTGACACATAAGTAAAATTGGTCGGAATTAAAAATAAATTCAAGGTCGGACCATGAATTTTACTTATGTGTCAAATGTTAATTGGTAGGGATCATCGATGACGTGGTGGTCGAGGACCATCTAATAATTTTTCCTGATGTGGTGTCTCGTGGGCAATGCGTACTCATCCGCGGAATATATTTTGCCATATATATAACTTAGGCTTAAATATGTTTTTATCTCTCTAAAATATACGTATTTTTATTTTAGTCCTCCTAATTTTTTTTTTATCTTTTAGTCTTCCTAAAATTTTTCTTTTCAAAATGGTCCTTGTCGTTAGAAAAGTTAATAGTGTGCTGATGTGTCAGTTAACATCTATGTTGACCTGTCTTTCACACTCATACATGACATCCATTGTGTCAAAATTATTATTTTTATCAATTTTTATTACTTTAAATGGTTTAAAAAATAGGACGATTCTAGGATGGACCACCATATTAGGTGGTCCATGGGTGGATCACAATTTTAACCTTTAATAGTAGGTAAATTTTTTTGGTCATATTTATTTTGTAGTCCTTTAATATTTTCTTGGGTTTGTTTCTGAATTTGCAAGAAGGTTAAAAAATAATGTTCAGGTGACAAGGTTAGAAATTTCAGAAATCCCAAATCTTCGATTCAGGAGGTGTACCCAGGGCTACTGCAATTGGTTGATTAAAATCTCAACCTTTCATTATCTGAGAAAGCAATTTTATATGACTAACAAAATATTTCATGTTTGATATAATTAAAATCTCAATTTATAACACCAAATATTTTTGAATCTATGTTCATGGCAACAGAGGTATTCATATCATCAGTAACTGAAATTTTACACAAAGATACAAAAGTACTGCAAAGGAAACCATGAAAGTTCATCATCCATTACGGTCGTGCTCCATGAAAACCCTTTTTATATCAATAGTCAAGAAATCATATATATTTGATTTTATTCAAAGACTTTTAAGATCGACACCTTCAATTTACTCTGAAGTTGCAGCTTTGAACCTCTGCCATACATGTTGTTGGACCACAATTCAAATGGTTATCTACACATAGAAGTTTTGAAGGTTCCACGTGTCGATTTCCTTCGACCTTTGCAAACGATTCAACTATATTGTCACGATCATTGCACACATCAAGGGAAGAAGCCATGGGTTTAACAATTGTTAGTTTCAAACTTTCAATTAATGATATACTTGCAATTTCTATAAGTTATAAAATGACCGGAAATGGTAAGTTATCATCACTATTTATCAACCGTTAAATATTTCATTATCAAATCCAATAGTAAACGTATAATGGTCCATGTGAACCATGGTTCGTTCTAGACACTCCCTAAAAAATAAATGCATAACAATTAAAATTAAAAAAGCTCTTTTGAAGAACATTGAGGTTCTATTGTTCGAGAGACTCCCTCTCCAGAAAATCCTTCTTCTTCCTTCTTCAACCATTTCTGCCATTGTGATGCAACTTTCTCATCAAGGCTTTGAAAGGTTTGGAATTTCTATAATCATCCCCCAAAACCTTTGGAAAGGCTTGGAATTTCTGCTCCAACTCCACTTCCTAAACGACGAGTTAGCTTCACTAACCATACCCATATGTTTGCCAATTCAAGTTCTTCCCAAAACTCCTGAAGATGTTGATCTTTTAACTTCAACTGGTATGCTTTTACTCCCAAGTCTCTAACTTTTTCACTTTTAATTTCTTGTGTTTATCTTAATTTCCATTTTGGTTAGGGTTTTTTTTGTGATAAGGGTGCTCTTTTTTCTGACTTGTCATATATACTTAAGCTTCTGGTTATTTTGACAGAATGTTCTGATGGTAGTTTTGTGTTCCGGTTCGGCAATGCTAGCGAGATTAGAGAAAAGATAGGTGAATTGGTCCAAGAGAAACTCACTTGTGAGACTTGACGAAGGAGGTGTGAGAGCTTTGTTGAGTGACAGTGTTGAAAAAGTGAACATTGAGGTTGATCATAACTTAAGGGAGGAAATTGAATCATCTTCAATTGCAGCAGTTGCTACTGTTGATGATAATCCTCAGCTTCTTGTCAATGAAAAGCAAAGTGATGTCATCGATAATGATCCTAAGACACCTTTGATCAATGATTCATGAAAAAAATGATAGATATCTGGAGTTGGATTCAGTAGAGGATGGTGAACATGGAATTTTAAGTGAAGATGTTGCTGATGAATGTAATGTTGTACCAATAAGTGTGTCTGAGGAAGATCCTCAAGTTGATGATGACAAAGTAGTTATTGTTTCAACAGTTATTCCAGAGTCAAACTCAAATATACTTTCTGATCAGAATAGTGATGCTGTTGGAGAAGTTGACGAGAAAGTTGATGATGGTCACAATGGCAGAAATGGTTGAAGAAGGAAGAAGAATGATTTTCTGGAGAGGGGGACTCGAACAATAGAACCTCAATGTTCTTCAAGAGAGTTTTTTTTAATTTTATATAATTGTTATGCATTTATTTTTTAAAACCATTTAAAGTAATAAAAAATGATAAAAATAATATTTTTGACACGGTGGATGCCATATATGAGTGGGAAAGACAGGTCAGCATAGATTCTATCTGACACATCAACACACCGTTAACTTTTCTAACGGCGAGGACCATTTTGAAAAGGAAAAATTTTAGGGGGACTAAAAGATAAGAAAAATTAGGGGGATTAAAATAAAAATACGTGTACTTTCGAGGGAACAAAAACATATTTAACCCTATAACTTATATCACATTATAATTGTGCCTCTTTATTATAAGATAAGATAAGATTCAAAATTAATGTAATTTTAATTTATGTTATTGCAACTTTTTCTATGACCGTCTAATATTATTGTTAAATTATATAAAAATTTGATTATCTTAAGTATGATTTAAACTTTAAATATTTTGATAACATGTTAATATATATCATGTAATATTAATAATAAAAATCTTTATCCTGACCAGGGCCGGCCCAAGAGCCAAACTACTAAAGCCATTGCTTTAGACCCCAATATTATATAGACCTCATAATTTTATACTTATATTAATTATATTTATATTTAAAATTTATATAAATATAAGATTTTATGTATGAGCTTAATTATTATACATTGACAATGTAAAAAAGTTTTACACTATCATCGAATGATGTGTTGTCAAATCAATTAATGAGTATGACATCTCATGTATTATTAAATTCAATAAATGATGTGGCAACACATCATTAAATGAGAGTGTAAAACTTTTTTACACTGTCAGTGTATACTTATTAAATCCTTTATGTATATACATTGATAGTATTGGATTTAAATCCTTTCGGTTCAGACCCGAACCAATTAGAACGGTTTAGTTTGGTTCGTCGGGTCGATCCGAACCAATGAACACCCCTATACTCTATCATCAAATGATGTGTTGACACATCAATTAATGAGCTAATAATACATGGGGTGTTATGCTCATTAAATAATATGGCAATACATCATTGGATGACAGTGTAAAATTTAATGTATAATAATTAAATTCTTAATAAAATTCTTTTTTGATTAAAATAATAGATCTCATCTTACTATAACCTTTTCTTATAATTAATAATTATTTTATTTATTTTATTAGTTGATTTTTCCTATCATGTTAATCCTAGCTAGTTATAATACATATTTTTCTATTATGTAATATAATAAATATTATAATATATCAAAACCACCAAA
Source organism: Sesbania bispinosa (assembly GCA_026901365.1). NCBI lineage: Eukaryota > Viridiplantae > Streptophyta > Magnoliopsida > Fabales > Fabaceae > Sesbania > Sesbania bispinosa. The sequence goes on along the minus strand of QLOH01001100.1, from coordinate 80,921 downwards.
ATACTAATATAAACATTAGTTATACATAATAATTTAATGGCTTAAATACATTTTTAGTCCCTATACTTTTGTAAATGAGTGATTTTGGTGCCTCTAGTTTTAATTGCTCAATTTTGGTCCCTATACTTTTATAGATGAGTGATTTTGGTCCCCTAGTTTTAATTGCTCAATTTTGGTCCCTTTTTTTTAAAAAATTGAACAAATATAATCCTACCGTTAGCCCCCTATTAAATATTTAGTTTGTTGACGTGGATTTAATTTTGTGACGAGTAAATTATCACATGACAAAGATTTTTAATTTAATTTTATCTCTTAATTTTTTTTAAACGAAAAACCAGAGCTTGCAGATTTTAGTTCGCTTTCGATTTCATTTTAAATTTCATTTCATGCCCGAATGAGATTTCAGTTCGCTTGGTTGATGGCTTGAAGCAGACCTGCAATTGTTTTAGTTTTGGGACTTGTATTTGCTTTATTGTTTTTGAGGAAATTGAAGTGTAGTAGTGGGATTTTGTTTTCTTATTGTATTAAATTATGCAGGATTTGATTTGATTTTCTAATTTTTGGTTTAAAAAAATAAGAGATAAAATTAACTAATAATTTTTGTCATATGATAGTTTACACGTCACAAAATTAAATCCATGTTAGCAAAATATTTAATGAGAGGCTAACAGTAGGATTAGATTTGTTTAATTTTTAAAAAAGAGGGACCAAAATTGAGCAATTAAAACTAAAGGGACAAAAATCACTCATTTAAAAAAGTATAGGGATCAAAATTGAGCAATTAAAACTAGGGGGACCAAAATCACCCATTTATAAAAGTATAGGGACCAAAAATGTATTTAAGCCTAATTTAATAAGTAATTTTATATCTAATTTTTTTTTAAAAACAATTCAATAAAATTATAATAATTATCATAATTTATTTTAGTTAATTAAAAAATACTCAATCTCAAAAAAATTTGCCTTAAGTCTCAACATGTGTTGAGTCGCCCTGATCCTAACAATAAATCAAATTAATAAACAGGTGTTGATTTAAGCTATATATATTTGATTGTTGATTTGAATAAAATTGACTCCCATATAACACACTTTAGATCTAGGCAAAAAGAATTAAATTTAAAGTCTTGTATTTTTTCTTTTTTTATGACTAATTTAAAGTCTTGTATATATGCATTAATTAAAAATCGCTGAAAATTGAAGCGTTAATATTCAATAATATTTTAGAAAATGATTGTGATCACTAATCTAAATTAGGGAAATATAAATTGTTATATTATACATATAGCATTTTAATTTAAAATTAATTGTCGCTGTTGTAATTATACGATTGATATATATTATTTAGGTGGAGATCAACTTATCCGTTTAATAATTTTTTTATAAACCTTAAATTTCACCAATCCAACCGTCATATTAAAAGTTTTCATTAAGTAAATCAAGCATACAAAATTTCATAAAATTTAAAAATTATTTGATATTTCATCGAATCATTTTAGTTTAACGTACAACATACTTTTTAAAATAGAAGTAAATATCAACTCTAAGATCACATATCTTTTTTTTTACGGATAAGATCACATATCTAAGAATGTCCAATTGATCTAAAATTTTGTGTGCATAATTAACATATCAATATAACATTATTTAACGGTTAGATTTGTTAAATTCACATTTTACAAAGATTTATTAAGAAGCGTAACTTTGCCAGAGTTACTCCTGGAGTAAGTTGATCATCATCCATATTATTTATTTGAATATTATATGTCTTTTTACATTCATTTTAAGACATCCTAATCCATGGACCATAAATACTATGTACAATGTTAGAGGAAATTTTTATAAACATAATATATTTTGGTTTTCAGAGGATTCCTATTTAGTATGTGAGACAGTGAGAACAATTGTATAGTAATTAAGCTCATATTAAAAACATCAAAACTATAAACCCCTTTTAATTTTTTCTTCAAGAATCTTACAATCCAACTTTGAACTACATGCTTAAAGGGTGTGCATTCCTCCTATTTACACCAACATATGCTTAAAGGGAGTACAACTTTCAATGTAATTTTAATTAATTTTATTAAAAATATCGCATATGTAATACTGGTCAACTCTATAGTACACAAATTTGATTTTGTTGTACCGGTACACAAGTAAAGTCACTGCCACGTGGAGGTTTATATTTTAACAGATTTGCACTTTAGTTGCTTGTCTTTTTTTTTTTTTCCATCGAGCCCTTATCCCTGTTATTGCCCTTCTTTTTATCTCGTTAGACCTTTGGAGCAGGCAAGCAAAACATCGGCGCAACAGCGTAGCGATCTCCGGCGCAAGGCCGTATGGGTTGATGGTGGATTAGACTTTGAGCAAACTAAGAGGGGCCTGAATCATTGCTCATGTGTGACTCCACACGTTTCAGACATATAATCCTTGCCTTCGAAGGGTCTATTTTCCAAGTTATATATAGTCTTTGACCACTTCGAATTGTTACAGTTGTTGTTAACTTAAACACATTGGATTCGAAATGAAACAAATAAATAACTAAGAAATAAAAGGAAATACATAACAAAACAAAAAAAGAAGGAAGGGCAACAGTGTACGGTCGGCGGCAGCTTGGTGGAGCATGAAAGGTTGAGCATGTGAGTGGCTTCTGCGCATGGGCATGGTTGCAGGCTGCAGGTTCGTGAGAAGCCTGATATAGAGCTTGTTGTTTTGAGCGAGAGGAAGGAGCTGCAGTGGAGGTTTCACTGCGGGACAACAGAGCATGAATGGTGCAGTGTTGCAGTTACAACTTACAGAGGCTCAAAGAACGTGGGGCCTCTTCTTCGGAAATTTGACTACCCCATGACTTTATTTGCAAATTTCAAGTGTTTATTAAAAGGGTTATGAGATACATGTCATTCATTAACAGCTTTGCGATCACAACCGTTCATCTATTATAACAATATATCAATGATTCAAACAATTTGTGTATTGGTACAAGTTTTTTATGTTTGTGTACCGTAAATTTTTCCATATAATACTACCTCTGGTCCTATATATAAGAAACAATAGACTAAAATCATTGAGACGAAGGAAATGCATTGGAATCTGTTAGTGGTAATTGATAGTGTCATGAATTTATTTTTTCTCTAAAAAATACCCTTTGTATTAAATGAGTAAATAAGTGGGTACCTCTTTAACTACTCACAATAAATTAAGGGCATATAACGTATTTAGCAATTAATGCAGCTAAAAATAGTACTATATTTCTTATATATAGGACAAAAAAAATTCACTTTTGTTTCTTATATATAGGACATGAGGTAGTATTTGAGAATTCATTATAAAAATCATGTCAATCAATATCATTAATTAAAAAATTTACATATTAAGTGTTTGTTTGGTTGTCCGTTTGGTTTACAGTTGAGTAGAATTGATTGTAGAAATGAATGATTGAGATGGATGATACACGCTTTACGAAGTAAGTTGGACGAAAATGATTTAAAATCAATTCTGCAGAATTGATTCTGGATGGTTGAAAATTTAAACCAAACGGGTATATTTAAGTAGAATTGGTTTTAGAAAGAGTGAAGCACGTTTTACGAAGCACGTTAGACAGAAATGATTTAAAATCAAATCCACGAAATCATGATTTTACATTGTGTCAACACTAAAACAAAGTGACACTAAGGAGTTGGTATAAGAATAATGAGTATATGATTTAGGGAAAAAGCTCCTCTAAAGTAAGGTTATGTATAAAATGAGTAAGTAAGGAGTTATTCACCCTTAGATTATTATAGATTGAGATGATGATGCTTTTAAAATTAAATTAATAATAATTACACCATTACTTGTTCACTTTACACACAACCTCACTCTAGAGGAGCCTTGTCCATGATCTAGAGCCACTAAGCCATGTACATATGTGATTGCGAGTTTAATTTTTAACTTTGTCAATTACTTGGCATGAATGACCTTTCTTTAATCGATGTAAAGATAAATAAATTACCTCATATAGACATATTCTAACCCCAAACGTCAGTTAAACGCATTATTTAAAAAGAAATTAGAATTAAGACGGTATACTGGAATTTCTTTATTTAACTATTTGAGTAATTGAGTTTCAACATGGACTTAACACTTAAGAAAATTACTTTTCTTAGATGTTGGAAGGAGGAACTAAATCTCATAAAAAATTAAGAAAACTACAATTTCCATAAAAAATTATTCGTTTTGCTAGTTTCTATAATAACAAAGAATATAAGAATGACAGCAACTGTAGCAAACAGTACGTGATTCCAAATCTGATAGACCTAATAACCTGTAAGTTCTGTAACTGCAGAGGGGATGAGGAGGCAGAGGACCAAGAGTTGCGGAAGCGTTTGGCTATGTGTCATATTCAAAGGCGTGAAAAAAAAAATGTAAACAAACAACAAAATAAAAAAATACCAAGTAAATTATTTTGTAATGGGCGTTAAACAAACCATATATTCGATTATACATTAACTAATGTAAACTATAGTACTTGACGTAACCACCAGAACTTTTTTATTAGTGATTAACCAATCATTAACAGTGTAAAGAATTTGGCTTCTCCAGTTTTTGTTAGTTATTAGTAGTTGTTGTTTTCTATACGCATGTTGCCATAGGGCTTTTGATAAAAAAAATAAATTACTGTTTGCAGTGTGCAGAGCTGTAAGTTGTAACTTGCAAGTTATGCAGATATAAATTAATGTTACCAAGAGTTTACTCTTTTACTGCATTGAAACCATAATCATATTCCTTTAATTTGTACCATGGAAAAGTTATGATACTCCTTACCATATTTAACTACCACTAATTAACCCTGACATATGAACATACACATGGACAACATAGACACATGATGATCTACCAACTTATAAGTATTACTTATGGTCAAAATGAAAATGAAATTAATATAATTTACTCTGTGAGAGAATCAAATTCAATGAGCGTTGCAGAGAAGGGAAGCACTGTTTTACCCGAGGCTGATTTTTAACTTAACTTTAATTTAATTTGACATTACAATCTTCAATGAAATCAATTCAATAAGATTAGTCCCAACTAGTAATGTTTTTGGTGCTGTGGGCCTGTGAGGGGGAAACAATTCCAATGAAGTCTTATCAGATATTACTGGCTAGATGAGATCAGAGAGGTGCATATGTTTGAGTTCTGATTATTTTGATTTATTAAATTAGAGGATACTGTCTCTAGACTGTGTCATTTTCAATGAGAGCATTAATAATGCATGATATAATTAATACATCTCAGGCTCAAACAAGATGATATATACTAGTATATATATGGGTCATGGTTTAGCTACAACTTGGTCCACTTATTTTTCTTTGCATGTTCATGAATTAGATGACTACTCCACTGGCCATTAACTACATCCCAGCCAACATTACTGTACTGTGCTGTGGTTTTATCCTGCGACAAGCCTACAATGATTCAGTGACAATAAAATAGTACCGAAACAATAAGATACGATACATTTTGGACTATTCGAGTTATTAACGCATATACACATAATTTTATATAAAAAAATTGTGGAAACTCATAAAATTTAATGATTATTCTACAATGCCATAACGTAAGGTTTGGAGTACCTACACGTGTTGATTAGTTATGAAATTCAAAACAAGATCAACAAAGATGCTCGCTAAGTAAATATCTGGTGGAAGTTTACCTAAAATAAATAGATCCAGGGTAGGAACGTTCTCTCTAACTAACTCCCTAACAAGAGCAATTTTTCAATCAGACAAATAAGATATTAAAATCTTGCACAAAGTGAAAGATAAACCTAACTAACATGTAACAAATCTTGATATAGGATTATTAGGATCTTCCAAAGCACAGATAAAGGTTTACCATATCATCCGACCACACTAACTGAATATAACTTATGCATACAATTTATAATCAAATGATAATACTAATTAAGTTTATTATCTTTTTCTAGAAACAAAAAATAAAGTTTTTCTTGATAAAATAAAATAGAGTTGTGAAAATCTAACTCCCAATCATATAGGTACAGCTCCTTTGATAAACACCGTGAAAGATACCAGTTAAGCTACCTCTATTGATAATTTTTTAACATCTTTATTTAAAGATTTTTTGTTCATCAACATTACCCCTAAAAAACACACATAGGGCCTGTCATGAGAGTGTAGATTCAGGCTTAGCATTGAAGAAAAGTGAAGGTTGTACCATGCATCTTTAATTTATGATCACCAAACCTAAATATGATTTAGGACGTTCAAATGAAAGAGAAAGGAGAAAAGGATGGCACGTCCATATTCAACTGTACGCAATTCACTTTCCTTTCAAAATAAGCATCACGTAAAATTTTCTTATCTGATGTCTATTTGAAAGCGCTGCTTTCAGAAATTGGAGGGTAGAGTAAAGGTAAGTGAGTGGCCTGATTGGGATTTTATTTTCAAATTCAGTAATATATTAAAGAAATTTGGTACTATTTAGCTTGCATTGTCTCAGAAGTTTGATGGTATTTTTATTTATGCCATATTTGGTAAAAAAGATATTAGATATTATTGTGTAAAATTGTTATATTCATCAATTGTGCTAACACAGAGCTCGGCCCATGTGTACAGTGTAGGTGACTGATAGAATGGTTATTGTTTATCTCGATTTTCGAGGCCCACTTGAACAGAGCACATGGGTAAGCCCTGGCCCAAATAAAACAGAAATGCAAACAGATTGTACGCCTAGCCGAAAATGAGTGTTATTCATTTGTAGCAAAAATAATGCTTTTCCTTGTATTTTTTGATAGATAGATGTATGCTACTTTTCCTTGTATTTGGATAAATTAATTTAAAATTACTAAATTTAATGTATTAGAATAGTAAAAAAAGAATTTTAAATGATAAATAGGAGGGATTTTTATGACAAATAAGAGAAATTTCAAATAATACATGTTGAGAGAGAATTTCAATATTTCTTTGTTATGTTTAGCTTTTTAGATTATCATTTACAATTCTTCTCATATTTACAATTCGCTCAACATTCTCTATTACTATCTTAGGAATTCTAAAATTCTACATCCAAACATACACATACATGATAAAAAAAATTAAAATAACCTTAAATTTTTAATAATTTTTTTATTTTATTTAGTTTTTTAGATTATCATTTACAATTCATCCCATATTTACATTAATTCACTCAATATTCTCTATTACTATTTTAGGAATTTTAATATTCTCCATCCAAACATACACTTACATGTAAAAAAATAAAAAAAAAACCTTAAATTTACAACCCTCCAAAGAAAAAGATTCGAAATATGTTAGAGTATGGCTTTTAAAATCATGAATTAACATATCTTCTTTATGTGGCTAAAGAAAATAAGTTGAATTCAGTTTAAAAATCTATCTATCATACATTTATTTATTTATTTATATAGAAAATGCTAACGGCCTTATATACTTGTTAAGCAACCAAATATAGAAAGCTCTTATTGGGATGTGAAGTACCTAATGTTATAAATGAAATCCCTTATGATTGCCAATAAAAATTATTCTTTAATCAAGAAACTAATTAATAGCACCTTATTATATTAAGTAATTGATGAATTTATAACTAATATGAATTTGATATTAAAAAATGAACATTATTAAATGGGTGTCTGCATTGCTTGAAATCGGATTTGTTGCAGTCACCAATTTGGTGCAGTTAGACGGTTAGCAAATCCAGGTCGTCTGATGAAGATCGAACAACTTAGATGCTAAGATGATTTTTAAATCTGATTTAATCATCTTGACATCATAACCATCCAATATTCACCGGACAGTCCAAAATTGCTAAATGTGTAACTGCACCTAATTGGTGACTACAACAAATATGGGTTCGCATTTCCCCAAAAAAAACTTTGTGAAAAGGTCAATAATAATCATCATCATGTTGACCATTATAATGGACTGCATATTTATTCTATACATGTGAAATTCTTGACTTAACCAATTTATCTTTATTATTTCCAAGATGCTCATGTCATAAATCATGATTTGATCTTCATAAAAGATATATATAACTTTCTTTTTTTTCCCTATTACTTGGAAAAATGACATTTTTTTTTCTCTTTTCTTATTTCACTTGTAAACATGACTTTCCTTATTTCACCTTGAAGATTACTCCTAGAACACAATATTATAAAATTGAGCACATCCCCATGTGTGACCATCTAATCTTCTCTTTAAAACATGCTGACAGCCTTACTAACTCAAGCATAGTATTGTATATGCAAGTAAATCCCAACCATTCTCAATTATCATGGGAAATAGCCATTGCAAAAGCACGCCCAACAAAAATCCAAAACTATCATTATCATGCATTCTGAATCTTTATCATCTTGATCATAACATTGATGTCATTTGGAAAAACTATGGCAAACTCCTACTCCCACCATCATGGTTGATACAAGGATGACTGTTAACAAAAGAAATAACAATTAAGAAAGGTAATACAACCCCAAGGATGACTAATTAAACGATCTTAAATTTATATAGTCGTCATGGACAACAAGCAGCTTAGGAGAGTAACGGTTGTTATATTAGTCTAGTTTGCTAAAGACTCCTAAAAATGCCACAATCATGTTTGTCTGAGTCCTTGCGTCTAGTTGAGGTCCTAAGGACCAAGAGGGCTACATGAGCCAAAGTAGGTACCCTTAAGGAGGCTATGTAATCCTTATGCTTCTAGCATATTTTCAAGAAATCTTTTTAAGGTTCTAAGATTATTTTAAGAGAACTATTTTAAGGTTATAACATATTTTGGAAAAAAAAACATGTTAAAAGAACCTCTTAAGGTTTGAAGATTATTTTAAGAGAATTTCTTCAGATTCCAACACATGTTCAAGAGAACTTTTAAGATTTTGAGATTATTTTAAGAGAACCTCTTAAGATTTCAAGATTACTTCAAGAGAACCTCTTGAGATTTTGACATGATTTCAAGATAATCTCTCAAGTTTCTAGTATGTATTCTAAGAGAACCTTTTAAGGTTACAACATATTTTTAAGAAAAGCTTTTAAGAACCTCCTAGTATGTATTCTATGAGTCCATACATTTGTTTTGAGTTTCAAGCTATTCTACATATGACACCACAAGGTTTTTTTTACACAATATAACTCTTGAGCTTAACTAGCCACCACCTTGGAGAGGTTTAAGAGAAATGCTCCAAATAATGTTATATTTATGTTCACTTGTGATTCTAATCAACATCAAGTCACAAGGATTGAGGGGCTTAAGTTAGCTAAGCTCAATGCTTTGAGGAAACAAATAATGAACAAATATATCTTAAGATGCAAATGAATGTTAGGTGAGAAGTAAATATTTCTTCCCTAATAGAAAAATGGTTTCCCACCATCACCACCCTAAAAAAATAGAGCCGGTGTTCCAGATCAGTTTGTATAAAACTCTCAATTAAAGCATACAAGAGCACAAGGAAGCTGACATAAGAAAGAGCTACAACAGGAGATCACTGGGTGTACATCCAGAGGCAAGCCCCTGGCAGCACAAGGCGAACCTGACAGTGCAGCGTAAGCATGAAGGGCGAACTTGGCAGTACAATGTACCTTGCAGGCGAACTTGGCCGCACAACGAACTTTTTATACTGAAAAAGAGAAATATTTTCCCTTAACTTTAAGATTTGCTTGAAAGGGATGTTGCCTTAAAAGCATGGACAGGGAAGCAGACTGACAGCGATAACTCATAGCATGCACCCAACAACACACATTGACTAACACGGCACAACAGGCAGCGGGAAACACATCACAGCAGGAGGTGCAACGCAGCAAAAGGCGCAACAAGAGGCACAACGTAACCTTTCACCGAAATGGAGGGACACCTTTCTCTGTTTTAAGCACAACTCAATAGACATACTCCAAAATGGAAATGGCATGCCCAGAGACAGAGGGCGTATTCTACGAGGATTAATATAGTTGAGTTATTTTAATAGAATCCAATGTAATACTTGGACCCCAAGTTTAGTGCCTTTATATAAGCACTAGGGGGCAACCAAATGCAACAACCAGAACGGGGAGAGAAATTCTCCCCACTTGTAACCATGCTTCACAATGAACATGAACCTTCTTAATCTCTATTTCTATTTTTCATATTTAATCCGAAACAGATGGTATTCAATTATAAATCATATTATCAACTACCACAATTTACTACTCTTTTTAATAAATTACATTTATTTTATAACAAAATAACTTGACATTTAATTTTATAAACGCCAAATCTTAAACAACGAAAAGAGCAATCCTTTTTTATAAAAAAGGACAAGGATTACAAAGCAAATTTGCAATATACCTTTATATGATAATAAATTTAAGTCATCATTATTGAATATAAAATCACTATTTTCGTTCTGATTAGGAAACATGATTTTTGTTTTCTTTTCATGAATCCTAGTGTTTATATTGTGATATTATATATATATATATATATATATTCTTAAGTTTTATATCAAATTAAATAAAATCAATATTAATTATTCATTTAATTAGTTATTCAATCAAAAGAGTTTGAAAATATTAGGCATATAAGATATCTATAAATCATTATTATTTTTATCAATTAGCTCATATTTTGAAAATTTTGAAAATAAAATCTTTTAATTTTTTATTATATTTTTATTTTTATTTAATTTTTATTTTTTATATTTTATAAAATTTTCCTTGAAATACACAAGATATTTTGTAATATTATATAAAAAACAACGATGTAAATGGTTTGTTTTTTTCATAGAAAACTTTAAAGTTTAAATGGTCAACAACTACGGAAAACAGCTAATTAAGGGCCAAAGTGTTTGCCAATTAATTGAAGAACGAAGCCTGAAAAAGTAGTCTTATTATGGCCCAGTTGAAGTCCATTTTCATGTGAATTCATAGACTGGTCCAACAGGTCATGATGAAAGACTGATGGTGATGGTCCAACAACCCATGTCAAGTTTCAACATAGCTGAATAAAATAGGTGGTGCATGGAATTTTGAGAAGCAAAACAATATATTGTTCACTGACACTGAGGGTTCATTTGCTGCATTAAGTATGTTATGTTGGTTTGAATATGTAATTTTTCAATTGTTTGGTTTGAATATGTTTTTTTTATAAACTTATCCATCAACCTCCTTCTATACATTAAAATGACAGAAAACTTAAATATGTATTAAGAGTAAGTTTGATCTTGATAAAGTTATGTATAGTCTTATAATCAAACTGTCTCATTACAACCCAAAAAAAAAAACAATTACTATCTATTTAGGTAACAATTAATTTTAAATATCTAAATAGAAATTAATTTAAAACTTTAATACAAGTTAGATAGAAATATTTATTAAGATTAACATTTATTCATTTAACTTAGAAACAACTAATAATTAAAAAAAATGAACTTTTTGGTTACAAGGAAAATAAAAGACAAATAGAACAAAACTACAAGGAGGCGTTGTCAGCCGCTCCACTAAATCCAAAGGAGGCTGAACAAACACATGCAAACCAGCAGTGCTTCTAGCACCAAGTTTGGCTAAGAAGTCTGCAACGACATTAGCCTCACGAAGTATATGGGACACCTTAATATCCCAATCCAAATGAAGAAGCTCAAAAATTCCTAGTAGAATATCACCAAATTAAAAAAATGAACTAGCGAGTTAGTCTCAATAACTTGTTATATATGAAAATTATTTATCACATTATTTATTGAATTTAATAATATATAATTATTATGTTTACATATTATTGGGTGACCAATTTACACTAATAATATATATTAATTAGACTAACCCAGTAGAATTGATCTATTAGTGTGGGTTTGAATAATTTGCATGAAATTATTTAAATCTAAATATACTTCTATTGTAAAAAAAACTCTTAATTTTTTATTTTAAATTAAATTAAAACTAAACTTCAAAGTCAAGTAATTTATATTTAGAAAGTGGCATAGGAGTGTTAATATAATACTATTTTAGACATATTCCACAATATATTTTTTATGATTAATTCACACTTTTTAAACAATGATTAATTTATGATACTAGTATTTTGATCAATTAAAAAATATATATCAATATTTAAGAGAGTGTATTTCTTACATTTCTTAAATTTTTATTTTAAAAGTAATTTTATAACAACCCTAATAGAAAGTTCTCATAAACGTGATTAAATTAAATTTATTTTTTTATCCGCAAAAAGAAATATATTAAGAGGCTTAATTTTAATTAAACCTATAATCAAGAAAAAAGTTTTTGGTGTAAACCATATGTATCCGCTACTAACAGGTACAATCCAATTTGGGGCTTAGTCACAGTTAAGGCTTCTCACCCCTCCCAAAAAATGTGTTTAGTGGGGATTGAACCCGGGAGCTCTTCCCACAATCTCAGCCTACTGCGTTGCCAACTGAGTCACAACTCTTTGATGATCAAGAACAAAGTTGATTTTAGTAAAAAATAACCAAACATTTTTTTTAGAATGACGTTAATTAGTAAAGGATAGAAAGATAGTATAATAACAATATCAAACTTTCCCCGGTATTCATGAGCAAATCAAAAGATAGTATGACAATATCAAACATTACAAAGTAATGTTTTTGTAAGAACAGGTTACAGGTTACGCTGGCAAAGTGAAAGAGAAAAAAGAAGGACGTGAGTGCAAGATCATCAGAAGTGCTACATGTTTTTTTTGGTCGAAGAAGTGCTACATGTTAACAACATTTTTTCGCAGGCCTGTTGTAGCCGATAATTATGGGCCTACGGGCCTTGGGCTTTTAGGAGAATGTAGAGGACTAGGAGGTGGGGGAGAGAAGAAATAGAAGGCCGCCGGAGGCGGTGGTGGTGGTCCTGGTGGAGTCTTACGAGGCCTGTACTTCGGCGGCAGCTGCGGCACATGATGGTGGCACCCAGGTGGTGGTGGTGGTATCCATGACTTGGCTTCGCGGCCCATGTGTGCACCCTGGTGCGGGTGTGGGGAAGAGGAGGTGGGGTAGGAGTAGACAACAACAACACATGAATTATAGAGTAACAAAGCCAAGAGAAACGCAATCCACATTTGATAGCTACTCATCTTTTTTCTTCACTTGGCTTGTTACACCCACACCACACTTCAAAGTATTACTAACAGTTAGTTACAACTTACAAACAATAATGGAGGCAGATGGTACTTATAGGGGCAAGGGGTCAACAAAGTAGTGACATAGTGTCATAGTCTATTCCTATGATTTCCCAATATAATTAATTAATATTAACTTGGAGAAGGAGGAGGTTGGGGTTCGCTAATGATGCACGGCGTGTTTTGTTGAGGAAGAGAAACAACAACTACATATAATCATATCAATGTCAAAGAAAGCACCAACCGACCACCCAACTTTTTTGGCGTGTCTCATCTATTTCTCCTTTTGTGGAGGCAGATGTTGAATTTTCACCGGCGCTCTATTCAGTGCTCCCGCCGCTCTTTGTCCCCACTGCATAGATGCCCCTTCTCTGCTTTCAGTTGCTGAACTACTTTTGGCTTCTTTTTTTTATTTTATAAAATCACGTTTATAATGTAAATTTAGTTCAACGCTATTATTAGTAACATAGAAATGAATTTATATTTGTAATATGATTTTGATATTGTTCATGTATCTTTAGTTTAGGTTGTAATGTCATGTTTAGACAATGTTTAATACTTCCTCGGGTCCTTTTTATAGGGCACTATTAACCGAATTACACATACCAATAAAAAATGGTTAAAGTTAGTTAATTGTATTGGAGTTTTAAAAAATAACTTGACTTTCTAGTTTTACCCTTATTTAATATCATTAACCAAACCCACTATCATTTAATAGTTGGAAAGATAACAAGGGTAAATATGAAAAATGATAATAAATGCTGCCTTGAAATTCTAAAGTGCCTTATAAAAAGGACCACAAAAACTTGTAAGAAGTGCCTTATAAAAAGGACCGGAGGGAGTAATATTTTTCCCCAAAAAAAAATGTTCAATAATATTTATTGAAAATGTTATTTACGACAATATCATTCATGGGCACCGGTGCAAGAAAGAGAGGAGAAAAAAATATAACTATTAAAGATATAAACATGTAAAATACTCCCTCCGATTCTTTTTATAAGACACTATTAACCGAATTACACAATAAAAGTGGTTAAAGTTGGTTAATTTTATTGGAGTTTTAAAAAATACTTTAACTTTCTAGTTTTACCCTTATTTAATATCATTGACTAACTTCACTACTATTTGATAGTTGTAAAGACATTAAAGTTACTAAAGGTAAATAAGGAAAATGATAATAAATGCTTTCTTGAAATTGTAAAGTGCCTTATAAAAAAGACCACAAAAACTTGGAAGAAGTGTCTTATAAAAAGGACCGGAGGGAGTAAAATAAAAATGTATATTTCTTAATTTTGTATAATCTTTTAATATATTTTGTGTGTATTTCAACATATTTTAAAAGGGACAAGTCCCACATTGTTTATAGAGAAATAGAAGTGCAAGGAAAAGGCTTAATTCATTGCTAATCATTAGTACAATTATATATACAAGGTTTGAATTTCAAAAATTTAAATACAACAAGAATAGATGATACAAAATCTGGTTATTACAAGATGAGCGATTATCTCAACCGGTTTACACGGCCCCACAAGACGATGAAGGGATAACGACGCCGATCTTGGATAGCAAAAATGAGTGTCAGGGCCTAGAGAGCGGCTTTGTGAGAAGATCGGCTAGTTGATGAGTGGATGGAACATGAGATTCTTGGAGTTCCTTTTTGGCCACTAATTCACAAACAAGGTGATAATCGATGGATAAATGCTTCATGCGGGAGTGAAAAATGGGATTCGAGCATAAATAGGTGGCGCCAATGTTGTTAGAGAAAATTGCGGGTTGATTGGATAAGGAAATTCCTAATTCTTGGGGAATTTATTGTAACCAAAGGACCTCTGCAGTAGTAGAGGCGTTGTACGATATTCAGCTTCAGTGGAAGATTGAGCAATTGTCTTTTGCTTTTTACATGACCAGAATATGGCATTTGGTCCAAGATAGATCATGTAAGCAACAGTGGACTTACAATCTTCAGTGTCATCAGCTCAATTAGAGTCATAGAAGGCATTTAGATGAAGAGAGGAGTTTCTGCAAAATGAAGACCATGATTGATGTTGCCTTTGAGGTAGTGTAGTACACGCTTTAAGGCCTGTATATGAATTTCCTGTGGAGCTTGCATATGTTGAGCCAATTTATTGTCTGGGTATACTACATATGGACAAGTGATTGCTAAATAATTAATAGAGGCAATAAGACGTTGAAAAAGTGTGACATAGCAAGTGGGAGCATCAGGCAATGGTGTGAGACAACAAGAAGTTGACATTGGTGTGGTAACCAGTTTTGCATCGATCATGTTGGCAAGCTGTGGGATGTCTCTGATGTAGTTTTGTTGTGACAAGAAGGGCCGTAGCATGTGGGAATAAATTCAACTCCAAGAAAATGAGATGGTTGGCCGAGATCTTTAAGAGAGAATTTCTCGGCAAGAGATGATTGGAAGTGATGAAGAAATAATTCATTGTTACCAGTAAGAAATAGATCATCTACGTACACCAAGAAGTAGGCCAAAACATTGTTAATGTTATAGATAAAAATAGATGTATAAGACATGGAGTTCTTGAATCCATATGATTGTATAAAATCCTTCAATGAATGGTACCAGGCACGTGGTGCCTATTTGAGGCCATACAAAGCCTTGTTAAGCTTGTATACATAAGAGGGAAGAGAAGGATGAATGAATCCTTAAGGTTGAGTCATGTAGACATCTTCAGTGATAGTCCCATGAAGAAAGGAGTTGTTGACATCCATTTGACTCATTGTCCAGCCATAAGATAGAGCAATGCACAAAACTAATTTAATAGTCTGAAGCTTAATCACCGAGCTAAAGGTCTCATGAAATTCAATTCTCGAGCATTGATGAAAACCTTTAGCAACTAAACGAGCTTTGCATCTGGCAATTGAACCATTGGGATTGCGCTTGAGACGAAAGACCCATTTGTTTCCAATGACATTATAGTGTGGCTGATTTGGAAAAGGATCCCAAGTTCCATTGTGCATCAATGCATTAAATTCATCAGACATGGAATCTTTCCATTGATGGTGTTTCATAGCTTGAGAGACATAAGTTGGTACCAAAGGCTCTGTGAGAGGATATTTGCTGATTAGTTCAACTGTTTAGGCTTAAATATATCAGTTTTACCTTGAGTGACCATACGGTGACAAGGTACAAGGGCGTTTGAAGCCAAGGGAGATTCATGTCACGAGGTCAAAAAGAATATGTACAAGTCTTCTGGATTTATGTCCGGTGGATAAGGAAATTTGGGTGAAGGTGCTAAAGTGTTTTGAGGGTGTTTAGTTGGTGGGTACGGATTTGGTCATATGGTGATTTGGGAGCGGAGAGTGGTTTGTGGATTTAGGGGACATTGATGCAGGAGAGAGAAGGTTGGGCGGGTTGGTTATTTGGGTTGGGTTGTTGGGAGGTGACGAGAAGAGATACGGTGGGAAGGGGAAAATGAGGTGGGGTGCACATTTTCAGGGATATGAGAGAGTTTATTGATGGTGTTTGTTGGTTGTTGGGTGGCGTGAAGTGAGGTGGGGGGACAAAAAGTGAAGATTGAATTGTAGGATGGGTAGTGGTTTAATATGAAAGAAGAGAGAGAATATGGGGTAGTTGCGGTATTGGGTTGCGTTTCAGGAGAGAGAAGACGGAGTGGTTGGGCCATCATGGAAATTTAGGATGATAAGGGTGAGATCGACACGAGATTGGACTCACGAGGAGACTTGGGATAAAACTGACAGTACGAGATTACATTTTCAACAAACTGGACATGACAGGATACAATTAATTTTTGACTTTTTAGATAAAAACACAAAAAACACTCAGAGTGTTACTGTAACCAACAAAAATGCATGTTTGAGACCTTGTTTCAAGTTTGTTATAGGTGTAAGGGGTAAGCCAAGGGAAACAAAGACAACCAAAAATTTTGAGCTTGGTGTAGTTAAGTTCACGGTTAAAGAGGATGGAGAATCAGATTTTCATTTTTAAAGTGGGAGTTGAGAGGCGGTTGATGAGATAGGCAACAATTTGCAATGCATAACTCCAAAAGGCAATAGGGAGGGAGGCATGATGTATAAGAGACCGAGTCGTTTCAACCAAACGACGATGTTTTCTTTCAGATAAACCATTATGTTCTGGCGTATAGGGTGAGGTGATGAGATGAGAAATTCCATGAGATTGGAAATAAGCACATAGTTTTATAAATTCACCATCTTTATTTGAGTAAAATTTTTTATTTTTTGCAATAGTGATTTGAAAATAGGAAATATTTTAGAGACATCAGATTTAAACTTAACTGTCAATTTATTAAACACAGGAGGGACCCCAAACATCAAAGCACACAAATTCCAAGGGGTGACTACTAACAATGGTAGACTAAGAAAATAGAATTTTACGACTTTTGTTGGATAAACAGTCATTACATTTATTCATGGAAGTAGAAAAAAATTGTTATTTGAATTGAGGGCATGGAGTAGGGGTGGACGTGTTGGGTGGCCAAGTCGGAGATGCCAAAGGTCAACTGATGGGGTGGTGATGGCGGCATAGGCGGTGTGGGCTGGATGGTTGGTGGTTGGTAGCTTGTACACATTGTCCTTATTAGGTCCGCGTAACAACATCGTCCTCGTGTCTAGTGCCATTGGCCACAGTGAGTGTGTCTTGTCGTGGATAGTCTGAGCATGATAAGAAGCGCCAGAGTCAAGCATCCATGTGAGGTCATTGCCTTCAAATTTATGCGCCATATGTGCAGAGGGAGGAGCTCGTTTAGGTGGATAACCATGGAGCTTGTAGCATGTCTTTGCGGTATGGTCCATCTTGTCACAAAATTGAAAGACAAGAGAAGAGGTAAATTGAGATCTCTTTGAGGAAATATGAAAAAGGTGTGGACGCCCGCGGTTGGAACCATCAGAGCTTTGGTTTGCGATAAACACGTTTTAGGCTTTTAATCTTGTGAAGATTATGATTTTTTGTTGTTTTTCTGCTGAAAAAAACGTAGCGCTGATATCTGGGCTTTAACCTGCGCTGCAGCGCAGGCTGAAGCGCAGATCTGCGCTGCAGTCTAGGCTACAACGCAGACTGAAGTGCAGTTTACGTATTTTCGATTCTGATACTTGCGCTTCACCTACGTTGTAGCACAGGTGAAATGCAGGTAAAGCGCAAGTGAAGCGCAGCTTTCAGAATCAGTTTATTTTGTTCCCTTTATTGATTGTTTTATGTGCGATGTATATATATATATGTTTGTATGTTCTATTATTGGAGGGTTCCATGGAACATGAAAGAGTTCATGTCTTGGGGGTCAAAGGGTTCAATTGTTGAAACCTTGTCTCGACTCAAATATTGGTTGCGATAAACATGCCACTTATCAATTTGCTGACAAGAGCATATTCAAATGATACGAGGGACTTACTCGTTTATCGGTTCGTGAAATATTCGTTTGATGCGAGACACTTATTGATGATTGGTTAAATGTTTATCAAATCAAGTTTTGTTTCGAGACACTGCGTAACGTGTTATTTTGTTTGCGCGTAATCAAACCTCGCTTAATATATACTGTTAGAACCACAGGAAACACTAGAAGGGGGGTTGAATAGTGTTTTAAACTTTCATAAATGATTTTGGAAATCTTTGATAAAACAATCGTATGAAACGATCAAAGTACAAAACCAATCTTAAGATCAGAGTTAGTTTCAAAACATGCGGAAGATAAGAGAGATAAAGATAGAAAATCTTTCTCTTAAACTTAAGATTGTTTTGATCGAAAAGCTTCTCAAAGTATCTTCTGAAGATTGTTACACAGAGTATCTTAAGCACAGTTTCTAAAGTACTTCAGCAGACTGAAGACTGTCTGAAGATTAATTCTGATTTCTGAACTGAGTTCATTTCAGACTCACTTCAAACACTTACTTTAGAAGTTATTTAAGGTACATTCTCTGTAATATCTCAAACGATATGAGAGAGACTTGAGGTTTAATTAACTTCGAAGAATTTGTTTGTTTGAAATTGTTTTGTTAACATAAATCTGAAAATACTTTTCAATCCCCTAAGTAAATGCAAAACTAAAAATAAAAGAGATAAAGGGAAAGAAAACTGAGACACAAAATTTATCCTGGTTCACCCACATCCCCGTGAGCTACGTCCAGTCCCAGTGGCAAACCACCGCTGGCTTTTCACTAAACAAAAACACAACCGAGTATTCTTCACGACCTCTCCAGACCAACCGAGTATTCTTTCTTCCACCAAGCCTCTCCAGGATCTCTGACACATAAAGTATTTACAAATTTTAATCAAGTTTAAGTTTCCATGAAACATAAACTTAATTCCTTCTTGTACTAGAGGTTTACTGAGTACTACTCAGGATACAAAATATGAATCTAAGTACAAGCGTAAGAGAGAGACACAAGTGTTTATCTTAACTACAATCTCGCCTCTAATAAGTGAGGTACTTCTCCCTCAACAAAATTGGCCTAAGTGAGATATGAAATTAAGCTCCAGCCTTATCTTCTAACCATTGGTTTCCATGGGTTACATTCTCACCCGTATCATTGGACTACCAAGGTTTCTTCAAAGCTTCAAACAGTACCCAGTTTGATAGTCATTTGATCAGCATGGTTGTCTTCAGACCAACAACCAACTTAATTGATCAAACAGATCAACTGAACAACATGACTAACTGACCAGCTAGTCAGTAGCCCGGATCAAACTTTGTTGACATATTGATGATCCACTTTAGCTCAAGTCAACTCTTGTTAACCATTTGGCACTCAGCCTAGTTAACTCTAATTGGTTGGACAGTTAATCTAACTCTTACAACTGGTTGGGCAATCATGCCAACTTGGTTGTGTTAACAACAACTGGTTGGACCGACCAACATCGACCAACATCTTCAAATTCAATCTTGAGGCTATTTATATGTTCTGATGAATATAGCCGTTGAAGATGATTCATAATACCGTTGAGCTGATGATGATGTGGCTCATATAGCCGTTGTGTAATAGCTTCTCAAACGATTGCTTCTCCTTAAGCGACTAGGTGTACAGGCGATACCGTTCTGACACTTGTTATTGTGCTTCTTTATGAGAGATGTTTCTTTATTCTGCGTATTCTCTCTTTTGAATTTCTTCTGCTTTCTTTTGGATTGTATAAATGAGGAAATATCCGTTGAAATACTATCGTTTAGAGATAGCATTAAATCCCCTTTAATCCGTTGTGAGACACGCCTCTAAGGGCTCTGACATGTCTGTCATAGTACAACGTAGGTGCTGCTATAAAGCTGCCACCGTTGTTGCTGCGAATGCTGCGATGCAGAGATTTCCTCAGTGGTGTATGAAATTCAAAAGCACCAGGAAAGGTCTCTGTGTTCATTTCCATAAATATGCTTGAGAAGGAAACGTGTAGCAGAGAATGACTTTTCTCAGCAATCTTCAGAAAGCAAAAGTCTTCATAGTCTTTGGCAAGTAGTGCCACGTCGGATTTCAGAAGGCCTCAATACTTCAGACGGATTGAGACTTCAGACAAATTGAAACTTCAGATAGCTTCAACACTTCAGACAGGTTTATGCTTCAGACAGCTTCAATACTTCAGACGGGTTGCGTTCTTCAGACAACTTCAATCCTTCAGACGGGTTGATTCTTCAGAAAGCTTCTTCCTTATGATAAGAGGATTATAGCTTCATTCTTCTTTGTATCTTCTTCTTCTTCTTCTTCTTGTATCTTCTTCTTCTTGTATCTTCTTCTTCTTTTTCTTGTATCTTCTTCTTCTGAGATAAAGATGTTGAATTGTATGTACTTTATTCAACCATCTTTCTTGCTTGCTTTTGTTTAGTCTTCTAACTCATTCTGAACAGCAGCAGGTGTAGATGCAGTAGGTCTGCGCACGCAAGTCCTTTTGTTGCAGGTGCAGCAGACGTTGCAGAAAGTCTTTGCAGTATTTCCTTATTTGTGCAAGACTTTAATCGAGGTAGAAAAGCATGTCTAGCTTTATCTACTGAGATGAGTGTACTCCATTTGATGGAGTGTGCTTTACGCTTTGCAACGTTTCCAAGAGATCATTTCTTGATTCTGACATCTTCATCTTTCAATCTCAAGACTGCTTTAGATCATCTTCAAATCTTCAAGTCTTCGTAGTCTTCAATTCTTCAGATAGTCTTCGAGTCTTCATATAGTCTTCAGGTCTTCAACTTGGTTGTGGATTACTCTTCTTTGGATTCTGCATTTTGTTCTTCTGATCCTGATCCTGATTATCTTCATCTTCAGATAATTATTCTGGCCTGAAACACAATCAACAAACCAATACCTTTCTCAGTAGAATCTGTTTACATAATCTTATACAATTCTTATATAAGCTCATTTGTCCTTAATCATTAACATAATCTTATTTGTTAATTCTTAATATAATCTTATTTGTTAATCATTAAAACTTAAGGATGTTAAGTCTTATAGTCATGTTTAAATACTTAAACTGATTTATAGACTTCACAATCTCCCCCTTTTTAATGATGACAAATAAATTATATATTACTGACAAAATGTGTATAAAAAGAAATGAGAGATAATAAAATAAATTTATTACTCCCCTATCTATATTACTCCCCCTGAGACAGACATTGATTCTTTTAGATATCTTCTGAAACAATTAAGTCTTTAATTAATCAATTCCAATTGTTAAATATTCTGGATTTCATATACCTATTGTTATTAGAACATTAAACTCTTTTCTATGCCAATTGTTAAAATATTATTATTAACATTCTAGATACCGATTGTTATTTATTATAACTTATAGTTTGTTATCCTCTGAGATTCCTTACTGAATTTTATATTTCTTTCCTATTTATTTCTTCTTCCTATATTCTTCCTATATATTCCCCTTTTAGTTACATTTTTTATCATTTTGTTAGATTATATTTCTCCCCCTTTTGTCATTGATTAAAAAGGTTTGGTGATTACTCCCTCTTTTGTTAATTTACTTTCCTATGTATCTTGCATTAACTAGGATAAGGTTTCAACTACATGTTTTATAGACTGTTATAAGCCGAAAATGTACTATCCAAAAAGAAGATTTTATTAGATTAAATTTGTTACAATTTCTCAGATACATGTTTGAAGAGAAACAAAGCACAAAAGAGAGGGGGAAAAAAAGAAAATACATTTAACATTGCTAACGCCGGAGATTCCTTCGAAAGCCTGAGGCATAGCTTTATCAGACTTCATCTCTTTCAAAGCCACCTCTACTCCTTTGGCTGAAAAGCCTCAGAGATGCCTCTTGAGCCAGTAGTCTCCCTTTTCAACCGTGCGTTCGACACGCTTTTCCCTTTTGACTCCAGAAACAACGGAGGTACATCATTTAAGACAGTGGTGCGACCTCCAGCTATTACCTTAATTTCAAGAACCACTTTGTCAGTAGTTCTCTTAATAAGATTAGCTATATTGGGATCTCCCAGTGGTCTTCCAGTGCCCTGATGATGTAACAAGATCACCATGGTCCAAGTATAGAGAAACGAGTTTTCAGATGAACCCTTTCCCTTACTCTTCATTCCATACATCATCCAAGATGACTTGATCTTTGTTCCAACATGTTCTAGAAATCCTTCTGGTATTTTTCTTTGCTTCTTCATTGTCCTTCAGAGAGCAACACACTCAGAACCTTTAAACAAAGCTACAGAGGAGCTTTGAGGATATGAGTTTGTGCTGAGAGCTCCTGTGAATTTATAGGACTCGAAGCAAGGTTAAAATAAAGAAGTGAGGGAAATGAATCCGTTGGATTGTTATACTTGGGATGTATATAGGCTCAGATAGCTTTGATGATGACGGTTTCAGACTTTGGGAGTCTTGAAACGTACATCATTGATTGGTCATAGATGAAGTACCATAGGAAACTAAGTCATTAGCATTGATAAAGTAAGTTTTTGGAAAACGTTAAAAAGAAAACAGAAAAGGCAGATATATATAAGAACAGTTTTTGAAAAACATATTTGAAATACTTTTCGAAAAGAGAGAAGATAAAACGTTTGAAAAAAAAATTGGAATTTATGAAATCAAGTATCTGAGAGATTTTTACTTATTAGGGAAAATTAAGTTTTATTATCAGATTTTAAAGGTTTCACTAGAAACAGCTTTCACAGATATTAAAGTTTTAAGATGAAGTGATGTTACCGAAGATCTGTTTATTGTCCACCGGATGAAGCGGTGTTATCTGACATTGCTTCTTGCCTTGAAGACTTTTTCTCCATCTGAGTTCATTTGAAGTCTGCACGTCCTACTTTTGTCTTTTGTCTTTTTCTCTTCCGAGAATCTTTGAACAATCATCTTAACCTTTCCTCAAGAAATTGAGATAGACTTTAATGGCTTAAATATCAGTCACCTTAGCATTCTTGACCCACAATTTCAGCAAGTCCATAGAGAACTTTCTGAACAGGTTCAGAGAATAGGGATGTTACTAAGTCATGATTTTCTTCTCAAGATTTGAGTTAGGTTTGGTGCATATAATGTTAACTATCTTTAGCATTGATGACCCACAATTTCAGTGAGTTCACTTTGAACTTTTCTGAACAGGTTCAGACAATGGAGATGTTATCACTTTAGCAACAATTTCAGACGATGTTGTCTTCACCTTTTCTTCTGTTGGTTTTCTTGAGATTGTCTTTAAAAGCCTGTTTTTCTGAAACATACACAAACTAGAAATACATTTCAGTAGCATCTGATACTAAGTTAATTATAAAACCAAATGTGTTAGACTCAGATTATATTTTACCACTTTAAGAAATTATTTTAGATTTTAGATTTTAGTTGAGTTCAATTAAGAGAACAAATATTAAGTTATAAGATTCATGTACAGTGTAAATAATCATGCAATTTTGATACAGTTGTTACTTACTTAAGGATGAGGTGATTGATAGACTTAAATATGCATAAATGAAAACACATATAAACAACTCAAACATATAGAATATATTAAAATTTAAAAGAGAGACACATAACACCAAAACAGACAACCAAAAGAAATAGAAAGTAAAATGTACACTAAACGTAAAGATATAAATACAGAGGCTCAAGAAACAGAACATAGGTGTATCATTGGTCATCAACAGGGTTTTTCTCATTTGTATTGACTTTCTCCTTTTGTGTTTTCAGCATCTGCAGTTCTGTTTGATAGAATCTGAGTGTTTCTTCCAGCCGTCCGATGCGTTCATTCAACTTCCTTATGTTGTGTCTTCTGAAAATTTATCTCAAATCTCCATGATTACTTAGAGAATCAGATGACTCCATATGGTTCTGAGTTGATGACGGAGAATTGTGTTCTTCTTTTATCTCTGCTGGTATCCCCTTAGAATGTTCATATTCCTTTATAGTGAACAAGGGTGATGGCTCCTGGACAAAGAATCTTTCAATAGGAAATCCTTTATATTGAAGGATTTTCATAATCAGTGTAGTATGGGGAAAGACTTTGACTTCTTCTAATTTTCTTCTCATCATATGATAGAGGATGATTCTTGGAAGATTTAGTCTCTTTCTTTTGAGGAGATGAATCAGCACAAATCTTTCCATGTCTGAGATGATGAATGTATCCTTCTTATTGGGGAGAATATAACAATTAATAATTGCCAGCAGAATTCTGGGAATTTCCAGTAAGTTTGAGCATACTGGTGTTTCAAGAGTTTTGCGACCAAATAACATTTGATCATGCATCTCTTTTTCTCTATCATTGATTTCCCAATCCGAAGAGAATTGTTTTCCAATTGCCTCAACATCAATAATCTCCTTTAGAGCTTTGAAGTCCACCTTGATAGGTATACCCATTATAGAGGTGTTTAGACCTCATGTCTCTTCCATGAACACTTCTGAATTGTTCCAGAATTCCAGAACATTTCGTTCGTGCCAGGGAGAAGATGTCTTTTCAAGATAAGGAATCCATCCTGCAGCTTCGAAAAATTCAGAGATTTTGAGTTCTCGTTTGTCAAAGTCACTTAGTCTTATTCCACTTGTGGGAATGATCCTTTCATCATACTTGTATGGACTTTGAACACCTGAGATAACTAATTTTGATGCCATTGAAGTGAATTTTGAGGAATTAGAAGGAAATATGCTATGAGATTCTTCTGGAGATCTTCTAATCCTTAAATAGGCAATCAATCGTCGCTTCAATTTATGAGGAGAGCGGTTACAAGCACTGTGCAGTTATGGAGAGGTGTGCATCGTGCCAGTTACGAGAAACCGGTTGATGATTCAATGATTCACACTGTGCCGTTTCACATTTAATAATTAAACACATACGACTCTTCATTTACTTAAATAAATGTACACATAAATTCATGCAGATAATTCTACTAAACATGTGCGACAGTTCAACTTATTCATTCAAGCAAAAATATGCAACAGAACAATTTATAAACAGCAGGCAATATACATATAAAACACTTAGCATGCAATCATATATTTTAAACAATTTCAATAAAACAAATCATGCAACAGATAAGTAACTATACTTAAATTTAAATTTAAATTTAGACAGGAAAGATGTTACCCGTTTATGATCTAGAAATAGATACACTTTCCTTTTCCAGTTTCGTCCTGTGCTTTAGCCTTATGAATAATAAGTATTGGAAAATGATTTTCCTATTCTCATTATCATTCTTCAGAGTTGCTTCAGCTTGGTGAGATATCCATCTTCTGAGGATCTACTCCTTCTGCACTTGTTAGATGCTCAACACGAAGGTGAGCTCTGATACCAATTGTTAGAACCACAGGAAACACTAGAAGGGGGGTTGAATAGTGTTTTAAACTTTCATAAATGATTTTGGAAATCTTTGATAAAACAATCATATGAAACGATCAAAGTACAAAACCAATCTTAAGATCAGAGTTAGTTTCAAAACATGCGGAAGATAAGAGAGATAAAGATAGAAAATCTTTCTCTTAAACTTAAGATTGTTTTGATCGAAAAGCTTCTCAAAGTATCTTCTGAAGATTGTTACACAGAGTATCTCAAGCACAGTTTCTAAAGTACTCCAGCAGACTGAAGACTGTCTGAAGTTTAATTTTGATTTCTGAACTGAGTTCATTTCAGACTCATTTCAGACACTTACTTTAGAAGTTATTTAAGGTACATTCTCTGTAATATCTCAAACGATATGAGAGAGACTTGAGGTTTAATAAACTTCGAAGAATTTATTTGTTTGAAATTGTTTTGTTAAGATAAATCTGGAAATACTTTTCAATCCCCTAAGTAAATACAAAACTGAAAAGAAAAGAGATAAAGGGAAAGAAAACTGAGACACAAAATTTATCCTGGTTCACCCACATCCCCGTGAGCTACGTCCAGTCCCAGTGGCAAACCACCACTGGCTTTTCACTAAACAAAAACACAACCGAGTATTCTTCACGACCTCTCCAGACCAACCGAGTATTCTTTCTTCCACCAAGCCTCTCCAGGCTCTCTGACACATAAAGTGTTTACAAATTTTAATCAAGTTTAAGTTTCCATGAAACATAAACTTAATTCCTTCCTGTACTAGAGGTTTACTGAGTACTACTCAGGATACAAAATATGAATCTAAGTACAAGGGTAAGACAGAGACACAAGTGTTTATCTTAACTACAATCTCGTCTCTAATAAGTGAGGTACTTCTCCCTCAACTAAATTGGCCTAAGTGAGATATGAAATTAAGCTCCGGCCTTATCTTCTAACCATTGGTTTCCATGGGTTACATTCTCACCCGTATCATTGGAATACCAAGGTTTCTTCAAAGCTTCAAACAGTACCCAGTTTGATAGTCATTTGCTCAGCATGGTTGTCTTCAGACCAACAACCAACTTAATTGATCAAACAGATCAACTGAACAACATGACTAACTAACCAGCTAGTCAGTAGCCTGATTGATTCGAGAACCAATTCTCAGATCAAACTTTGTTGACATATTGATGATCCACTTTAGCTCAAGTCAACTCTTGTTAACCATTTGGCACTCAGCCTAGTTAACTCTAATTGGTTGGACAGTTAATCTAACTCTTACAACTGGTTGGGCAATCATGCCAACTTGGTTGTGTTAACAACAACTGGTTGGACCGACCAACATCGACCAACATCTTCAAATTCAATCTTGAGGCTATTTATATGTTCTGATGAATATAGCCGTTGAAGATGATTCATAATACCGTTGAGCTGATGATGATGTGGCTCATATAGCCGTTGTGTAATAGCTTCTCAAACGGTTGCTTCTCCTTAAGCGAATAGGTGTACAGGCGATACCGTTCTGACACTTGTTATTGTGCTTCTTTATGAGAGATGTTTCTTTATTCTGCGTATTCTCTATTTTGAATTTCTTCTGCTTTCTTTTGGATTGTATAAATGAGGAAATATCCGTTGAAATACTATCGTTTAGAGATAGCATTGAATCCTCTTTAATCCGTTGTGAGACACGCCTCTGAGGGCTCTGACATGTCTGTCATAGTACAACGTAGGTGCTGCTGTAAAGCTGCCACCGTTGTTGCTGCGAATGCTGCGATGCAGAGATTTCCTCAGTGGTGTATGAAATTCAAAAGCACCAGGAAAGGTCTTTGTGTTCATTTCCATAAATATGCTTGAGAAGGAAACGTGTAGCAGAGAATGACTTTTCTCAGCAATCTTCAGAAAGCAAAAGTCTTCATAGTCTTTGGCAAGTAGTGCCACGTCGGATTTCAGAAGGCCTCAATACTTCAGACGGATTGAGACTTCAGACAGATTGAAACTTCATATAGCTTCAACACTTCAGACAGGTTGATGCTTCAGACAGCTTCAATACTTCAGACGGGTTGCGTTCTTCAGACAACTTCAATCCTTCAGACTGGTTAATACTTCAGAAAGCTTCTTCCTTATGATAAGAGGATTATAGCTTCATTCTTCTTTGTATCTTCTTCTTCTTCTTCTTCTTCTTCTTGTATCTTCTTCTTCTTCTTGTATCTTCTTCTTCTGAGATAAAGATGTTGAATTGTATGTACTTTATTCAACCATCTTTCTTGCTTGCTTTTGTTCAGTCTTCTAACGCATTCTGAACAGCAGCAGGTGTAGATGCAGTAGGTCTGCGCACGCAAGTCCTTTTGTTGCAGGTGCAGCAGACGTTGCAGAAAGTCTTTGCAGTATTTCCTTATTTGTGCAAGACTTTGATCGAGGTAGAAAAGCATGTCTAGCTTTATCTACTGAGATGAGTGTACTCCATTTGATGGAGTGTGCTTTACGCTTTGCAACGTTTCCAAGAGATCATTTCTTGATTCTGAAATCTTCATCTTTCAATCTCAAGACTGCTTTAGATCATCTTCAAATCTTCAAGTCTTCGTAGTCTTCAATTCTTCAGATAGTCTTCTAGTCTTCATATAGTCTTCAGGTCTTCAACTTGTTTGTGGATTACTCTTCTTTGGATTCTGCATTTTGTTCTTCTGATCCTGATTCTGATTATCTTCATCTTCAGATAATTATTCTGGCCTGAAACACAATCAACAAACCAATACCTTTCTCAGTAGAATCTGTTTACATAATCTTATACAATTCTTATATAAGCTCATTTGTCCTTAATCATTAACATAATCTTATTTGTTAATTCTTAATATAATCTTATTTGTTAATCATTAAAACTTAAGGATGTTAAGTCTTATAGTCATGTTTAAATACTTAAACTGATTTATAGACTTCACAATTCTTTATGGATCAAGCGCTTACCATCAGGCCAAAAGCTATAGCTGATAGCAAGGGCACAACTTTATTTCCTTAAGGGATAGAGGCGCCATGGGTTGGGATGTTAAGCCCATCGAATCCTAAGGGTGACGCTTTAAAGCCAACAATCTCCCCCCAGTGTCAGCCGGGGGATTCGAAGCCATGACCTTGCTCTGATACCACTTTATGGATCAAGCGCTTACCATCAGGCCAAAAGCTATAGCTGATAGCAAGGGCGCAACTTTATTTCCTTAAGGGATAGAGCCGCATTTAGCTTAAGGGGCTGCGCCCGTTAGAGGTGCCATGGGTTGGGATGTTAATCCCATCGAATCCTAAGGGTGACGCTGACAATTAAAGCCAACATATACATCTCATTATATCATTCGTTTTACAATCAATGGGTGCTAATTATTTTGCATGATGGTTGGTTATGGCCTTAGTTATTTTAAATATAAATATGACCTGTGTGTCGTGCCTTACCTCTTGACATTGCTCTTGTAATTCTCTTCTCATCTCTATCCCCTCGTATGTTAAACGAGGTTTCTTCTTGTATGTAATGTAACCGGAAAGAGCATGGAGTCAAAGGAGCATGTGGAGACATGTGGATGGAGACTTCAAGATTATATGTGATGTAATTTTGTATTGGAATTTTAGGAGGCCATAACCATATCATGTGTTTTGTAAGAGATGCATGCTTGTATGTTTGTTAAATGGTTTAACAAAGGAATAAAATTAAAGCGATCAAATCCCTCGAAGGGAATGTTAAGTTATGTTTTTCATTCAAATGAATAACACTCGTCAAGGCTAGAATGGATTAAGTGTGGGTCTGCTAAAACAGGGTACATTTATCTATTTTAGTGAGGGGCGATTATGTTTTTGTTAAATGGTTTAACAAAGGAATGAAAAATAAAGCGATCAAATCCCTCAATGTTTATTATGCCTTCCAATGAATGACACTCGTCAAGGCTAGAATCGATGAAGAGTGGGTTTGCTAAAGCAGGGTACCTTTATCTATTTTAGTGAGGCGTGATAGGATAAAAGTGATATCCAATTGTCAAACCATTGGGTTTTGATTGGGTATATTCAATAAGATTGAAAAACCTAAAGGCACCGATATTAAGTCATGTTTTGCCTTCCAATGTATGACACTCGTCAAGGCTAGAATCGATTAAATGTGGGTCTGCTAAAGCAGGGTGCATTTATCTACTTTAGTGAGGCGCGATGGGATAAAAGTAATATCCAACTGTCATCTGTTGGGTTTTGACTTAACTAGGTATATTCAATAGGATTGAAAAACCTAGAGGCACTGAGTTAGGCATTGATTCATAAGATGAATTAGAATAAGAGTTATTCACCTAACTATCCAAGAGTTGTATGAGATACAATTGGAAGTGTGTTCCTACCTAAATAACCTTTTCTTAAGCGATCAACTAAAGCTGACTTAAAATTTGGTGAAATATAGATCTTGGCCCACTAAGAAAATTTAGTGATGGGATTTTCTGATTCTTTATATTGAGGGTACTTATTTTGAATCAAAATAGTGGGAGAGATATTTATCTAAAGACCTTATTAAATATGTTTGTTATATGATACTTACGTGCATAATTTTGAACACAACAAATAATCTTTTACTGCAATGAGTCCTTGGGAAGGACAAACTGTCTAGAATTAACTTTCTAGACTAGTATAGAGACCTAAGGATTGTCCTTAGGCATGAGAAAAGGTTGTATGTCCTGGAAGGGCCTATTCCTGAAACACCCGTTACAAAATGCTTCGAAAACTGACAATGATGCTTTTAGAAAGCATCTGGATGTTGTTCTCGATGTAGCTTGCCTTATGCTTACTACCATGAATGCTGAAAACAGCATGAGAACATGGAGACATACAATATGATTGTACACATAAAGAGACTTTATCAATGCCAAGCTAGGCTTGAACGATTTGAAATCTCAAAAGCACTTTATCAATGTAGACTGGCAGAGGGAACCCCTGTTGGTGCTCATGTACTCAAAGCAATTGGATACATTGAAAACCCAGAAAGGCTTGGATTCCCATTAGGCCAAGAGTTGGCCACTGATCTTGTCCTGCAATCGTTGCTGGACAGCTATAGTCAATTCATCATGAACTATAACATGAATGAATTTGACAAATAGCTGCTAGAATTGCTAAGCATGTTAAGAACAACTAAGCAAAACATTAATAAAGGTAAAGGGAAAGCCATATTGATGGTCCAACCTAGAAAAAGGCAAGGGCAAGAAAGAAATTCTTGAAACCTATGGGCGAGATATCTAAGGAAGGAAAATGTTTCCACTGTGGCCAATCAGGACATTGGAAACTGTGTAAAGTATTTGGAGGAGATCAAGAAGAAGGGAAGTGAGACTTCCGCTTCAGGAATATATGTTATAGAAGTCAATTAACCTATTTCTGCATCTTGGGTATTGGATATCGGATGTGAATCTCACATTAGTGTGAATGTGAAGGATCTAAATGAAGTAGGTCATTGGCTAAAGGAGAAGTCGACCTACGTGTGGAAATGGAGCAAGAGTTGCTGGCTTAGCCGTAGGAACCTATTATTTAACTTTGCCAACTGGACTAGTTATTGAACTAAATAATTGTTATTTTGTGCCTACCATTAGTGGGAATTTTAATTTTGTTTCTTGTTTAGAAAAGAGTGTTTTTATAAAGAATAATTCAATTTATTTGAATGGTATGGTTGTGCAATGTTGAACAATATGTTCTTGACTTGAAAAATGCCTATCTATAACATAAGTTCTAAGAGGGTCAAAACAAATGATTTGAACCCAACTTATCTTTGGCATAGTCACTTGGGCTACATAGATGAGAAATGCATATCCAAACTCCATCAAGATGGCTATTTGGAATCTTGTCTATTAGGGAAGATGACCAAAAACCCATTCACTGGAAAGGGTGAAAGGGCTGGTGATCTTCTCGATCTCATACATAGTGATGTATGTGGGTCCATGGGCACAATGGCTAGAGGAGGTTTTTCAATACTTCATCACTTTTACTGATGATTTCAGTACATATGGATTTGTGTATCTGATGGAACACAAATCTGAATCCTTTGAAGAGTTCAAGGGACTTAAGAATGAAGTATAAAACCAACTTGGCAAGACTATTAAAACACTTTAATGAGATTGAGGTGGAG
The DNA here is from genome assembly GCA_026901365.1 of Sesbania bispinosa. NCBI lineage: Eukaryota > Viridiplantae > Streptophyta > Magnoliopsida > Fabales > Fabaceae > Sesbania > Sesbania bispinosa. The sequence goes on along the minus strand of QLOH01001100.1, from coordinate 48,969 downwards.
AATACCCAAGCCAACAATTTGATGACTATCTAAGAGAGTGTGGGATAACATCTCAACTCACTCCTCCTGGAACACCTCAATGGAATGAAATTTCAGAAAGGAGAAATCGAACTCTATTAGATATGGTTCAATCTATGATGAGTCATACTGATCTCCCCGACTCCTTTTTGGGTCATGTTTTATTAACAGTAGCCTTCTGATAAGTGAAAAATAGTTGATAAATTAGAGCACTTTTTAGTTCACTTATCAAGGATAAAATGGTAATTTTGCCCCAGTTTAATCCCTTTTCATTAAATATTAGAAATTGTATTTATTAATCTAAGATTTGAATTTGATGCTATTTTGATAGAAATATTGCTGATTTTTGCAGGATATTGCAAAAATTTGATTTGAAGGATAGATAACATTAAATAAGGGAGATATCTGCAAGATTTGAGATTGATTGAAGACATTTAATGAAGATTTGAAGAAGATATAATACAATTAATGAGGAGATCATTGCCAATCAGTCAAGGATTCTGCAGACAAGCTTCCCAAATAAATCAAAAATTGCTCAATAAATGCAAGGATTTTATCAAGAAAAGGAAAACAAGGAAAGACAAATCTGTCAAAACTAGTCTCGGGGAGAGATCAAGATTAAAAAGAGAAAGTTGGAGCTGCAGGACGCTACCTGCGCTTCATCTGCGCTACAGCGCAGGGTGAAGCGCAGACTCTCTGGAAGATGCGCCCCATCCTGCGCTGTAGCGCAGCCTGGAGCGCAGCTCACGCTGATTTGTTCCCTATTGCCGTTTTTAGATAGATTTCTCCCCAAATTGCTTTGTCTTTCCTTAGTGTATAAATAGGAACCTCTTGCACCAGATCCGGTGTGCGCGATTATTGTAATGCAGTTTTATTTCAGTGATAATGCACCAAAGCTAAGTTTAGAGTAGGAGAGGAGGAACGCTTCACAAGGATTGAAGATGGTGACAACATCTTCGGTGGTTTGTATGGCTACCTTGTGTAGTTAACTCTCCATTAGGATTGGATGTAATTGATCCTATCCCCAAGTGTATGTAAACTCTATATTATTATTTACTGAGCTCTTTGTCTATAATATTGGTAATCTTATTCTGTACTTAATTCCTAACTTCCGCGCTTGATGCCAGGAGTTATAGGCTAGTCTCAACTAGGTTAGTTTTGACTAGGACTGAGAGTGGGGGAGCGGATTCTGAAGAAACTCACTCTCTGAGTGAATAAGAGGACTCGGTAGCCAGGGTTCCTTTACGGGGGCGTTGCTTATGATTGATGGGTAGTGTGAGTACTCTAATGAAGGGCGTTCCAAGGTTAGGCATGGTTTTTGAATTACCGATAGCAAAAGATTAGTTGATTGTGAATCCAGGAAGCGAGAGGTAGGTATATCTAATGAGCGATGGGTAGTGAAAATACTCTAGCGAAGGTATATTTCATTTGGTAGGCCGCGTATTTCAATTAGTCCTTTACAAACTGAATAAAAGAGAGCAAAATAAACCGAGGGTAAGTATGTCGCTTGGGAGAGCCCACATGGATTATCTTTGAGTGTGTGAGGCCGCTGGTAACTCGGGGTCTTAGCAATAAAGTTTGTCTACAGTATTATAGAGTAAACCTAAAATAATAGATAGTTTTTACATGCACAAAGGGTGTGATGATATGAAGTCCAATCCTAATCCAAGTAAAGTGTTTCTAACTCTTCCTTTCTAATTCCATTAATATTTTATGTGTTATTTACAATTCCGCAACAATATCTCTAAACCGTTGTTTTCCCTTGATAATTATATCACAGTCTACGTAAATTGACCGTTCCCTGTGGATACGATAACTCTTCTTACTATTATACTACTGGATTTTTGGTTCGCTTGCCAGAAACCTATCACCTTCACATTAAACCGTTTTTCATCTAAGGCTGTCATAAAGACACCATATGGGATATGGACTGGGAAAAGACCTAGTATGTCTTTTATGAAGATTTGGGGTTGTGAAGCTTATGTGAAACTCCAAGTTTCAGATAAGCTAGGACCCAAATCAGATAAGTGCTTATTTGTGGAATACCCAAAAGAAACTGAGGGTTACTATTTCCATAATCCTAGCAAAGGCAGAGTGGTTGTCGCTAGGACTGTTGTATTCTTAAGAGAAGGAATCTGTCTCTAAGAAAATAAGTGGGAGAAAAGTAGAACTTGAAGAAATTCAAGTACCATAAAGTAGCAATGATCCAATGATGGAGTAAGAGCAGATATCACAAAGTGTTGTGGAGCCACCTGCTCAAGTAGCACAAGACTTGCGTAGATCAGATAGAGTACGTCACCAACCTGAGAGATATGGTTTCCTTGTGTCTCAGGAAGGGGATGTATTGCTAATGGATCAAGGTGAACCATTGATCTACCAAGAAGCTCTTTTGAGTCCAGAATCTGAGAAATGGCTTGATGCCATGAGATCTGAAATGGATTCCATGTACACTAACAAGGTATGGACCTTGATTGAGCCACCCGAAGGGATAAAACCCATAGGGTGCAAGTGGGTTTTCAAAAGGAAATTGACATGGATGGTAATGTAAGTACCTTTAAAGCACGGTTGGAGGCTAGCTAAAGGGTTTCACGCAAATTCATAGTGTAGACTATGATGAAACCTTCTACCCAATTGCCATGCTTAAATATGTTCGGATCTTGCTTGCTATTGCAACTTACCATGATTATGAAATCTGGCAAGTGGATGTCAAGACAGCCTTCCTAAATGGAAGCCTTCTTGAATATATGTATGTGATACAACCTGAAGGTTTTGTTATACCTAAAGGTATATAAGTTGCAACGATCCATTTATGGATTAAAGCAAGCCTCTAGAAGCTGGAATCTTCATTTTTGATGAAGCTGTAAAACAGTTTGGTTTCATTAAAATGAAGATGAACCTTGTGTCTACAAAATGGTTAGTGACAACATTTGTGATTTTTCTGGTTTTGTATGTAGATGACATACTCCTCATAGGAAATGACATTCCTACCCTTCAGTTTGAAAAGACTTGGTTAGGAAATTGTTTTTCTATGAAAGATTTGGGCAAAACGACCTATGTGTTAGGTATCAGGATCTATAGAGATAGATCTCGAAGATTACTTGGCCTATGTCAAAGTACATACACACACAAAATGTTAAAAACGGTTTAACATGCAAGATTCTAAGAAGGGATATTTGCCTATGTCACATGGTATAAGCATATCTAAGACTCATTCTCCTTCCAGTGAAGAAGAGAGAGGTCGCATGAATAAGATTCCTTATGCATCCGCTATAGGATCTATCATGTTTTCCATGTTATGTACTCAACCAAAAATATCATATGCTTTAAGCATGACTAGCATATACGAGTCTGATCTTGGTGAAGGTCACTAGACAACAGTCAAGAACATCCTTAAGTACTTGAGAAGAACTAAGGATTCATTCTTGAAATATGGAGGGAGGAAGAGCTGCTTGTAAAGGGTTACACTGATGCTAGCTTCCAAACCGAATAAGATAATTGAAGATTGCAATCAGGTTATATGGTTTGTTTGAATGGTGGCACTGTTACAAACCCATTAAACCCCTTGTGCAGCAGAAGCATGAAGGGCACACTAGACCATTGGGCATAAAAGTTATGTCTGAATGTCTCTAGTGCAAGTGGGAGATTGTTAGGAATATGCACTGGAGACTTAAATTGATACATATTAAGAGTAATGGTGTACTGGACAGACCCACCTTAAGAACGTTGCATGGATTGTTACATAAGTGTCATGAACGTTTCTTAAATTGATAAATGTTATATGAAGTCCTTCGACCTGAAATCACTACGATTCCTACATAAGGAATTATATGTTTTAATTATCATCAAATGTTACCTGTAACAGGGTAATCATAAAGTTGGTTTTTGGACATATAATAAATTATGTGGTGGAATGTGAGTGCCCTAGATGGGATTTGTCCCTCCTATGTAACAGGAGTTATATCCGTAGGCCTCTTGATAAAGTGAGACTGCAAAATGCATAACCATGCTCAGAAGGATAAACATGAGATGTTTATTTTCTGTACAGTCTACTTGGGGATCAAGAAAATATAAATTGAACTATACAAGGTTGACACAATCCATGCCCTTGTGTTCAATTAGATATTTGGACAAAGGGACAGATCATATAAATTATTATCATAAAATAGGATTTATCAAAGTTATTGATAAACTCAATATTTGGATAGTGATGTGTTGCTAGATACCGCTCACTATTTATGATATTAAATATAAAAGGGTTTTATTTTAATATTATAACCAAATATTAAAAGCCTATTGGGTCACACGCATACAACAAGCCACTAGGAAAGGATAATAATTCTAATTAAATTAAATTAGAATTATTACATAATGGGCCAGGCCCATAAGTGTGAGGGTTAAGTGAGTGAGGGGATAAAACCCTAGCCACCACTCTATAAATAGAGCATAAGATGCACTACCCCAGATACACATGAGCAATCACTTCTTACTTTCTAAGGCTACTAGCAGAGCTGAGGAGGGTTTCCTAGTTTGGCTGTTGGCGTGGATACCAATAGAGACGTGGCTACACTTGCCTCGTTTATAATCCTAATAAGGTACGAACTTTCGTTTCAATACCTTTTATGCCTTGATTCGTGTTTTCACAAAACGATTATAATAAGGGAGGGAATCCATTTATTTACGTTGCACCCTGACCACATGCTTGATTCCCTTCAGTTGGCAGTGAGAGGAGCAGGTGGGGCAAAATGCTTATTATGTTGTATGAAGATCTCAAATTCAATCAGTTTGTCATAGAGTTCATAAAAAACAATGGGAAAGTCACGAGTGCGGATAGAGGCAGTGAACACACGAAAGGATGGACCAAGGCCGTTAAGGGCGTGAATAACAAGGTCCAAGTCATCAATGGGATGACCAATAAGAGCCAATTCATCACCAATATTATGAATGAATCATAAATAATCACTCACAAAAGAGGAACCTTTGGTAATGGAATTTAAGCGTTCCTTCAGAGACATGATACAAGGCCGAGAACGACTGGCATAAGCCTGGTTGAGTTTACGCTAGGCTTGAGCAGATGTGTCAGCATACGACATAACAGTGTGGGCTTCAGCATCACAAGAGTTAAGAAGCGCAAGATAAATGAATTGATCTTTACGTACCCGATAAGAGTACGCAGGATTTAAAACATCAACATCATCTTGTTTAATGGTGTTGGGAGGGCATGGAGTGTCACCGGAAACATAACCTTCAAGATTACAAGCAACAAGAAGAGATCGGATTTGTTTGTACCAAGTTGGATAGTTTGTTCCATTTAGCTTGATGGGTAGATCGATAGTAGTGTTAAACTCAAATAGATCTTTGGGATTTGAAGGTGGAGAAACAACATTATCAATTGTTGAGAAAGAGGTTGAAGAGCTAATGAGGATCGAGAGGCTAGTGAAGCAAAAGGACTTCTGATACCATATAGAGAAATAGAAGTGATAGGAAGGCTTAATTCATTGATGATCATGAGTACAATTATATATACAAGGTTTGAATTTAAAAAATTTAAATACAACAAGAACTTGAATTTCAATACAACAGGATTAGACGATACAGAATATGGTTGTTACAAGATGAAAGATTATCTCAACCAATTTACATTGTTTAGGCGAGGAATAATAAAATGATTTTATTTTAAATCAGAAAATTAATTTTAATTTTAATTTTATTTTATGAGATTAATTATGACTTGGTCAAGTTCTAATTTTTCCGATCCATCTTAATCTATTCCATAAACATTTTATTTTCTAGATCTAGTCTCACTTCACTTTGATCAATTTCTCCATTGTTAAAACAATATGGCTTTATCCATCTTCATAGTATCTAGAGTTGTCAATTCAGGTTACTCGACCATGTCAGATCTGGTCCAGCCCGATGCGGCTTACCTACCAATGTGTTCTAACTTTAAAAACGCACAACAAATCTTGGTACTTTCTCCAAATGTCACATGGAACCAGACATTGTCTTGCATTCCCTTCGAGGTTGTGATTATGTTGGGTGAATTTGGCAAAGAATGGGATATGATAATATCAAGGGACCATCCTTGTTACACTCCACCACAAGGGACCATGAGTAAAGAAGAATGGACCAAAAGATAGGGTCAAGATAGAGCAAGGTAGACCAATGGAGGGATGTGGGAGAGAAGAAGAGGTAGAATGGAGGAGAAAGGATGTAGTGCCAATAGAGAACAGATGTAGTGCCAATGGAGAAAAGAAAAAGCGACATTTTGTAAAGGAGGAAAGAAACAACATTTGTCTAGGGCGAAATGGTAGATTTGAAAAGATGAATACATAACCTCTCTTTCCCGAATCTCTCCTCATATTTGTGAATAAATGAAAAATTATGGGCTCCACTAGCTTTTTGTTCTCTCTCCCTTATTTCTTTAGTATACCAAATGAGATAAGTTTCAATCTTGTCCCCTATTTCTCTCCATTCCCTATATTTCTCTACTAAATTTGTATTTTATTTAAAGTGGTGGAAAATACAAAAATTTGACAACAAAAGGGAAATAAAAAGAGTATGTTTTAAAAGATTTTAATTTTATTTAAAATATATGGAAGATAGAAATAGTAGGAAATTCTACATTTCTTTCTCCCCTTTGACCCCTTCCTATTCAACACCCTTTTTCTTTGAGCCAATTGTTGAGTGTGTGTTTGGTTTACCCATGTTTAGGTGCGTGAAAGTTCTCTCGAAAGAAAGAATTCACCCTCTTGATTCTAAGAGAAATATGAGACTTAGAATCCAATCCTCAAAAGGGGCTCTTAAGAAGTAGGTTTATAGTGTTCTAAATTTAAAACTAAGTTATGTGAAATCTTTAAAATGAGACTCAAACTCACTCATCTAACGTAAAGAATCGAAGAAAGAAAGGAAAATGCAAAAAGAATAAATGAACAAAGAAAAGAATGGAATAGAAAAAAGAAAAAGAAATAGTAACTTAAAATTTACAAGAAAATAACAAAAAGAAGATCAAAGAACATAAAGAACATAAAGCATTAAATTTTTATTTTTTAAAGTGGTGGAACTCACATACTAGTAGTCTCTATTCACCAATAGTCGCTTCAGGATGGACATTCAGGTTTTGAGAGAGTTTCAGTAAATGGAAATCCAACATTTGTTACATTGGCAATTCTCCTATTTATAGATTTCTAATCCTAACGACTAACTAATGTCAAACTGACATGTCAACAATTACATTTGAGTTGGCAGAACACCAAAATGACACGTAATCTAATTGAAAAAAAAAACTCCCTTTAACTTCCTTATCTGCTTATAACTATATTGTTACAATTTTGACACATGTCTTTGTTAGGGCCACAGGAAACACTAGAAGGGGGTTGAATAGTGTTTTTATAAACTTTAGCAGTTTTGGAAAACCTTTCAAAAACAAGAAAATAAGTTTTCAACGTTTAGACTACTTGCTGAAAATAAGTTTTCTAAATCGTGTTGAAATACTTCAGCAGGTTCAATAAAATTTTCTTTTAAAACGATTTGGGAGATAAACAGAGTTATTTTTGCAGCGTTAAGTTATAAATTCACTTTTCAGAACCCTCCACAGTTAGAGATAAACAGATAGCAATGGAAAGTAAAAAGATGAGGGTTGAGAGAACTTAACACATAGATTTATCCTGATTCACCCACTAACACAGTGAGCTACATCCAGTCCCAGGGCAAACACACCACTGGATTTTTCACTAATCCCGCAAGATTACAAGTATTCTTTTACCCCAGCCTATCCAGGCTTAACACCGAGTATTCTTTGCACACTTGGCCTCTTTAGACCCAACAAGTATTCTTTTGCAGACAAGCCTATCCAGGCTCAACAAGTATTCTTTTGCAGACAAGCCTCTCCAGGCTCAACACCAAGTATTCTTTGTACACTCAGCCTCTCCAGGCTGAAAACCCAAGTATTCTTTTAACACAACCTCTTCAGGCCAACCCATCAAATACAAATTGAAAGAATAAATGCTCAAACTCTGAAACTATACAAGTTTAGAGCTCGAACTGGGGACTTGTACAGGTAACTGAGTAAGACTCAGGATATAGAAGTGATTGTACAATGAAAGACTTTGAAACATATGAGTATGATTTTTTGCAGCGTTTCAGCAAGTTGATTTCTCTGTTCTTAGTTCTCCACTTCTTTCATCAAGGAGTATAGAAAGTAGTGTTTACTCGAATTCACGTTTAAAACGTGATTTTTAAGTTAAACTAAACACATTATGAATTTTTTTAAAAAAAATTACGTTTAAATAGTGATTTTTATTTAAAGTATAACAGTGGTGCTATCTTACTTTTGAAAACTGAATCATAGTTTATAAACTATACATAACTAGTGTCCTACCCGTGCGATGCACGAATTTATTATTTAAATAGATTATATACTTTGAATTTCAATAAAATATTTAACTTGTTTAATATATGGAAATATTAATTAACTAATAAGAAAAATAAATATTTAATATTTAATTTGATATTTTTTGTAATTTAATAGTATAACGAAGTAAATAAATAAAATGGAATTAGAAACATGAAATAGTCAAAACTAATAATTACAAATGAACACTACCAGTAATATTGTTTCATTTAAATCTTTTGAAACATTTCCTTGTAGACTATATTTTTTTGTAACATTACACCATTTAAATTAAGTAGACTCATGTTTTTTCATCTTGTAGACTCATGTATTTTTATCTTCCAATTGTGAAACCTCTTTAATTTATCTAAAATGCCATGTATTTTCATCTTTATCATACACAAACGAAGAAGGAAATTGACCATAAGTCAACATCTTTGGGGTGTGTTTATTGGGTTCAAAAGAGAAATTACATTTTTATAACATTTTTTTATTTTTATAATAAATAGAAATTAAAAAAAGTGTGATAAGATAATAAATATAATGAAAATAAATGAAAAATAAAAATACAATTATAAAAATATTAAAATAATGGTATAAGGTTAAAATTTTAGCTTTCAAAAAATGTTTTCAATGAAGCTAGGATACCAAATCAAGTTATTTTACATATGGAAGATTTCAAAAACCACCATTTTGTATGGTAATAATAAGTTTTAAATGTCATTATTAATTGTTGGGTAAGAACAAGAAATCGAAAGCTTAAAAGAAAAAGAATCAAAGAACACGAAGAGAGAGAAGAAAATATGCCAGAGAAAAACGTTTCTCTATTTCAGACAACCCAGCTTCAGACAAGCTATTTCAGACAAGGTTACACATGTTAACTTCAGACAGGTTCTTCCGTAATCGTTCTCGCTCACTAACACACGCATTCGTATCACCTTTTCCTATACAGCAAGATACTATATATAGGCAACTTAGAGAGCAACGACTAACTAACCTAACTGAAATAACAACCTAATAGAATTAACAAACTCATTCCTAAGTCATAACTGTCATAACTAACAGTATCCACCTTGACTTTGGAATGACATCATTCAGACGAAGCCCACCAAGTTTAAGCATTTCTCAAACTTGCATCTTGGTAGAGTTTTGGTCAACATATCAGCAGGATTATCTTCAAAAGCAATCTTCACAATCCTTACTTCCCCTGTTTCAACCACTTCTCTGATAAAGTGAAACTTCACATCAATGTGCTTGGTCCTTTCATGGTACATCTGATGATTGGACAAGTGAATAGCACTCTGACTATCACAATGAATCTGAACACACTCCTGTTCAATTCCCAACTCATTCAGCATGCCTTTCAACCACAGACCTTCCTTCACTCCTTCAGACAACGCAATATACTCAGCCTCTGTTGTAGACAATGCTACCACTGATTGAAGGTTTGCCTTCCAACTCACTGCAGTTCCAAATAGAGTAAACACATACCCTGATAAGGACTTTCGTGTATCCACACACCCTGCATAGTCAGCATCAACGAACCCTTCAATTGCAGCTCCACCTCCAGAGAGGTACCGTTTCTTCTGATATAGCAATCCTGAATCCAGAGTTCCATTCAGGTATCTGAGGATCCACTTCAGAGACTCCCAATGTGCTTGTCCAGGATCTCCCATGAACCTGCTGACAACACTCACAACATGAGTCAAGTCTAGTCTGGTACAAACCATCTCATACATGATGCTTCCAACTCCACTAGAATAAGGAACATCATTCATCTTCCTCCTTTCATCTTCTGAATCAGGAGCTTGACTCCTTGAGAGCTTCATGTGGTGTCCTAAGGGTGTGCCCACAGGTTTAGATTCATGCATCCTAAACCTCTTCACAACCTTCCTCAGATAAGCCTCCTGAGTTAAACACAGTACACCCTTTAACTCATCCCTTACTATATCAACGCCAAGTATACGTTTAGCCACTCCAAGATCCTTCATCTCAAATTCTGAATTTAACCTTGTCTTTAGCTGATTGATCATGTGCTTGTTACGGCTAGCCACCAGGATATCATCTACATACAAGAGCAGGTACAAAATGTCTTGTTCTTCTCTTAAAATGTAGACACAGTTGTCATAACTACACCTGCTGAAGTCTATTCTCATCAGAAAATCATCAAACTTCTTATACCACTGCCTTGGGCTCTGTTTCAGACCATACAATGATTTTTGAAGTAGACACACTCTCTGATCTTCAGCAAACCCCTCTGGTTGTTCCATGTAAATGGTTTCATCCAGATCTCCGTGCAGAAATGTTGTCTTGACATCCAATTGTTCCAGGTGCAGGTCAAACTGGTTTACAATTGACATCAAGATCCTGATAGAACAGTGCTTTACAACTTGTGAGAATATCTCATTATAATCCACACCCTCAACCTGTGTAAACCCCTTAGCCACAAGCCTTGCCTTGAACCTCGCTTTCTCAACACCAGAAATCTCGTCTTTCTTCTTAAAGACCCACTTGCATCTGATTACCTTCTGTGCCTCAGGTAAATCCACAAGTCTCCATGTGTTGTTCTTCTTCAGCGAATCAAGTTCCTCCTCCATGGCACGTTGCCACTGCTGCCTCTCTGAACTCTCCTGTGCCTCCCTGAAGTTTCTTGGTTCATCTGAACCCTGTATCTCTTCAGTCGTACTAAGAGCATAACAGATAAGGTCAGCATTTCCAAACCTTTTGGTAGGTTTTGGAACCCTCCTTTCTCTATCACGAGCTAGCTGATAGTCATTCACAGCGCGTTCTGACCTTCTGAAGTCTTCAGACCCTCTGAAGTCTTCAAACCCTCTGAAGTCTTCAGACCCTCTGAAGTCTTCAGACACTCTGAAATTTTCAGACCTTCTGAAATCTGAACCTGCTGAAGTATCATTGGATGTACCTTCTGAAGTAGCACCTTCTGAAGTCTTCAGACGATCCTCCCTGAGTTTGCTCGTAGATGCCTCCACCTCAATGTGAGCTTTCTCCCTCCCATTTTCAGAGTCTCCACCAAGCATTCCCATTCTCGTCTCATCAAATGTTACATCCCTGCTGATAATAAACTTTGAAGGTTTAGGTTCTAACCTCCATAGCCTATATCCCTTGACTCCATCAGCGTATCCAAGGAAGATACATTTCTCAGCTCATGCCTCCAGCTTATCCTGCTTGACATGTGCATATGCCAAAGCCCCAAACACCCTCAGATTGGAGTAATCAGCTGGTTTTCCACTCCAAACTTCCATAGGTGTCTTGTACCCCAAAGCAGACGAAGGGCACCTGTTAATCAGATACACAACAGTGTTTACAGCTTCTCCCAAGAAGATCTTAGGCATCCCTGCTCCCAAAAGCATGCATCTGACTCTCTGCAAAAATGGTCCTGTTCATCCTTTCAGCAAGTCCATTTTGTTGAGCAGTCCCTGCCACAGTTTTATGCCTTTTGATTCCCTGATTCCTGCAAAAACTGTTAAACTCATCTGAAACAAATTCCAGCCCATTGTCTGTTCTCAGTACCTTCAGCTTGGTCCCCTGCTGATTAGCAATTTGAGTATGCCATTCTCTGAACTTCTGAAATGTCTCAGTCTTGTTCCTCAGAATGTTTGTCCATACCCTCCTTGAGAAGTCATCAATAATGCTCAGAAAATAAGACCCTCCACCATGCGTCTGAGTCCTAGATGGACCCCACAAATCTGCATGTGCATATTCAAACGGTCTGCTGGAAGTGTGTTTACCTGTCCCAAACTGCACTCTATGAGACTTACCCAAAACACACTGGTCACAGAAATCTAGCTTCTGAAGCTTATCACCCATCAGCAGTTGTTGCTTCTCCAACTCCACCAAGCCTTTCTCACTAACATGGCCCAAACGTAGGTGCCATAGCTTAGTCTTGTCTACCATAGACTGACTAGCAACTGATGCATGTGCAATGATAGTCGATCCTTCCAGAATGTACAACCCATTACTTCTTCTCCCCTTAGCAACTATGGATGCTCCATTGGACACCTTCATCATTCCACCCTCCACCTTAGTGGAATACCCCATAACATCAAACATGCTAATGGACATAAGGTTCCTTTTGAGCTCTGGAACATACCTCACATCCTGCAGCAACATCTCTCTGTTATCAAACATCCTCAGTCTGATTACCCCAATGCCCTGCACCTTGCAAGCTTTGTTGTTCCCAAGAAGTACAGACCCATACTCCTTCAGTTCTAAGGTCTCAAAGTAATCTTTCACGGGACACATGTGATAGGTACATCCTGAATCCATGACCCAACTCTTCAAAGAATCTTCAGACGAAGCTACCAAAACACCTGCAGATTCATATCCTTCAGAAGCCTCTGCAACACCTGCAGTTTCCTGTCTCCTATGCTTCTGAGCATCTTTCTCAGGACAATGCTTCTTGATATGACCCAGCTTCTGACACTTGAAACATTTGATCTGCTTCTTGCCTCCAGACTTTGCCTTCTTCCCTTTGTTCTCTGACTTCTTTCCCTTGCCCTTCACTGTAACTAGACCAGAGGAAACCTCCTCTACACCTTTCGAATCTTGAAGTTTCTGCAACTCTTTGGTTCGAACTGAGGTCACAACCTCCTCTAGAGTGATCATCTGATCTTTCCCGTACAGTAAAGCATCTCTGAAATGCTCAAAGGTCTTAGGTAAAGAATTCAAAAGAATAACGGCCTTGTCCTCATCTTCAAGCTTCACACCAATGTTTTCAAGATCATCAACAATCTTGCTGAAAACTGCCAACTGCTCTCCAATCGTTCTTGACTCCACCATCTTGAACGAGTAAAGTTGTTGCTTTAGACAGAGTCTATGAGCCAAAGACTTTGTCATGTATAAAGATTCCAGCTTGGTCCACATCCCTGCAGCTGTTTTCTCCTTCGCCACCTCTCTGAGTGCCTTATCACCAAGACACAGAACGATTGCACTCCTTGCCTTGTCTGCCATATTCTTTTTCTCTGCCTGCGTTAAAGATGATGACATGTTCACCTCCCCCTTCAACTCTTCCTCGCAACCTTGCTGTATCAAGATAGCCTCCATCTTGATTTTCCACAGCCCAAAGTCATTTGCTCCAGAGAACTTCTCAATATCGAACTTCGTTGCCATTCTTGATTATCTTTCTTTTCACTTTCTTCCCACAGACGACGCCACTTGTTGGGTAAGAACAAGAAATCGAAAGCTTAAAAGAAAAAGAATCAAAGAACACGAAGAGAGAGAAGAAGATATGCCAGAGAAAAACGTTTCTCTATTTCAGACAACCCAGCTTCAGACAAGCTGTTTCAGACAAGGTTACACCTGTTAACTTCAGACAGGTTCTTCCGTAATCGTTCTCGCTCACTAACACACGCATTCGCATCACCTTTTCCTATACAGCAAGATACTATATATAGGCAACTTAGAGAGCAACGACTAACTAACCTAACTGAAATAACAACCTAACAGAATTAACAAACTCATTCCTAAGTCATAACTGTCATAACTAACATTAATATTTATAAAGTAATTAGTAAATATTTTAAAATACTTAAAATATCAAAATTTTATTTGGTAATTTTAAATTTTTTAAAAATAACTTAATAAATACTTATTAACAATAAATAATATAATACAACTTTTAATGTGAAAATAAATTTTAATAAACAATTTATTTTAAATATTTAAATAAACCATCAATGTAATAATTACAGTATACTTAAACATTTATTTAAGTAAGCAATAAGTTAATTTTTTATTTAAAAATTATAATATTTAATATATTATTAATTTTAAATATTATAATTTTCAATAAAATCTTTTAATTTTAATTTGTTAATCACTTTCTATCCATTAATTAACATTTGTTTTTCTTTAATTACATGTGAAAATAAGGAAGTCCCAAAATGTTTTTGAATCTAATATAACAAAATGAAATGACATCACCCCCGCTGAAAAAATGGTAAAATAATTAAATTTGTTACTTTTGAAAACTGAACCATAGTTTATATTTTATAAACTATATATAATTGCATCGGTTTGATGTATTAATTAAGAAAAAATAATTTAAATTAACTGAAGTATTCTTTCTTTTAGAAAAAGGAAAAGTAGTTTGTGTAATAATTTGAAAACTTTGCCATAACCTACCATAACCTAAAGTAGATGTGATTTGACTATTTTCGTTATGAGCAATGTCCCTACCACCATAACCTTAGGAAGCAATGAGCATTAACATTATATATTGACTACTGCCTTTCGATGTTACAAAATTGATATAGTTAAATCTAATTCAACATTATAAGTAATATAATTATATATGGTCAACCAAAGTTTTTTTTTAATTAAGATGAATCAGATTAAATCATGCTGATAATTTTGTTCCTCCATTGTGTGTGGAAACTGGAGTGAGTTGAAGCCTAGGTTCAAATTAGTTCGTGGCTGATGGCTTACTGTCTTTGCATGTGTCAATGGGCCCCGTTTTGATCCGAAAATCCTCTGATTTTGACTCACTTGGGGATGATGAGTGTGACCAATCAGGGATGGATTTTTTTAAAAAAAAAATGAGGAAAAGGATATATCCAACTAACCAGTACCACCACTCACCCTTAGCCACGAGGTTTGAAACGGCATTATATTACGCTGCCACCACAAAATTAAATCATAATCCATAGTTTCCCCTTTATTATTTTCTAATATATTATGTATAGTTTGATTTGACATTGAGAAATAATTAAATTCAAATTTAAATATTATAACCCAACTAATTATAATATACGAAACCTAAATTTATGATGTTATAATTAACGTCAAACCAAAATAGTGTATTTCTATATCCTTCAATCCTTCCAATTTTTGTTTAGCTATGTGATTTGGTTCTCTCAAGTTTTTTGGACGACTGATGTTTTTTTTGTCAAAAGCGCTAGAAAAAATGTTTTAAAATTTTTTATTATGAGAAAAAGGATTGTGCACGATAGTGTAAAAAAGTTTTATACTGACAATTAATCACAACTCTTGATTTATGATAAATTTGTTGATTTTACTAATTAATATTTTAAATGTCATATAAATGAAGAATCATGATTAAACGTCAGTGTAAAAGAGTTTTACACTGTCAGTGCATACTAATTAAACTCATTTATTATTACATGTAGAATATTAATGAGTGTACTTAATAACATTGATAAATAAATAAAAATAAAATATTTAATATTTTAAATTTAATAAAACCATTCTATTAAGATACGGGCTAGCAAGATCCTTATTATATCATTATTTTTCTTTTCATTCTAATTGAAGGACAGAACATTCTATTCAAATGAAATGAGCAATAATATTTTTATTACCCTAAGGTATTTCAATAAAATTAGCGGCTAAATTAAATAAATTATTTGAAAGTTGAAAAGATAG
This sequence comes from Sesbania bispinosa, assembly GCA_026901365.1. Classification (NCBI taxonomy): domain Eukaryota; kingdom Viridiplantae; phylum Streptophyta; class Magnoliopsida; order Fabales; family Fabaceae; genus Sesbania; species Sesbania bispinosa. Next base: position 33,158 of record QLOH01001100.1, on the reverse strand, counting down.
ATAAAAATTAAAAATTGAAAAATAAAAACTGAAAAGTTAATTGATTGAATTGAAAGTACTTGATAAAATTAACTGATAAATATAAAATAATAAATAAAATCATCATTAATTACTTAATCAAAAATTGAAATTTTGTAACGATGAAAATGCAAACAATTGAACATTGAACTCTAATCTTAAATATTATTTTAAAAAAAAATGGTAAGAACATATTTTTTCTAACACCCTATAATTCAGAATTTTATGTAAGTCTTACTTAATAAAATTAGTATAAAATTCACCTAATGAGTAATGACAAAAAAATATATGTTGAAAATAATGTTAAAATGCATTACAAACATTTTATATATTTAAATGAATGCTAATAAATTTCAAGCTCCTCAACCAAATTATACAGTTACTTATTTAAGTTACAGTATTATTTTATGAGAAAATAAGGAATTAAGAATGAAAAGATTGTATTAAAAAATATAAAATTTTAATTTTATCGAGAGTTTAATATATGTACACTGTTAGTGTAAAGAAGTTTTACACGGACATTCAATGATGTGCTGACACATTATTTATTGAATTTAATAACACATTAAGTTTCATATTTATTAATGTATTAAATATTGTATTTTTTTAATAATTTTTGTACTTATTTACTTTGAGACCAATGTTCTGATGTTCTCAGTGCATTAATTAGGAAAATTGTACTTTTTTGGTGTAAAAATGTTACTATTTTATTTCTAAATGAGCTTGCTTCCCATTTATATATATACTCTTTTTATCAAAGGCTCCACGTAACGGCTCTATTTCCACTGCATTTTGAAATTTTGAATTTGAAGTTGTTTGAAACAGGTTTTGCAGATATTTCAGAGCTGTCGATCTGATTTGAGGGGTGAAATTTATAATTGCATATTTGAAGGACTTGGACAAAGGGAAGCTATCTTCGCAGTTCGTACTATTGCCTGTTCGATCTGGATATCGCATCGCATGTCTAATAATGTATTCCCTCCTGCATGACGTAGAATTTAGAGTTGGCAATTCGGGATATTTGACTATACTGATAAATTGGTCCATGAGAGATTCGCGGTCGGGCAGTTTAGTCCTTGAGAGAGTTAAAATCCTATATTAGTCTCTGAGACAGTGCTCCGTCGGGCAAATTAGTCCAAAACGTTAACCCAGTAATACATGTCACGTAATGCCAGGTTGACACCCAGGTGGACCCCTTTCAGTTGAAACGATGTCGTTTTCATTTATTTGGTAACCTTATATCCAAAATAACTGTTTCAATTCTCCCTCACTCTGAAAATTTAACTCGCGTTTCCTCTCCCTTGTGTCGTTGCTTAACGAAGGAGGTTACCAAGTACCGAACAATATGTGTTTTTTCTGGTTAGGGTTTATGAATCTGGAGTTTCAGAGCTACATATTAACCACATGCTAGGGTCCTTGTTGTCATCATATTGATGACAAATGCAGCATGAACATCTTTTGCAAAACGTATCTGCTTGATTTAGGGTAGCCTTGCACGCTGAGTTTTTGCAGTATATGGTATTACTACTCACGTCACCACCATTATTGGTTGAATCATTATTTGCAGGAACAGGTAATTGAGATGGATTCTCAGATTTTCTCTGCCTTTTAGCAGGTTTCTGACCATGTGCAGGAGAAGAATTTGATCCAGGGTCTATGGCGATTTCATGGCCCCCTCATTTCTTTTTCAGAAACAATTTTTAAAAGATTTTCTATAATTTTCAACTTTGTAAGCCCGGTATACTTCCTTTCTTTTCCCATCTCTGCACACAAGATTTGCAAAATCTCTTGACGGCTCCATGTCTGCAGCATCTCAGATGCACCATGAGACCACTTGATACTTCATATACAAGTTCTCTTTTTTCCTCCATGCTTATTTTACTGCATTTAGAAGGATCAAGAGCAACACCTATGATCAAGGAAAAAGAAAACATATATCAGTTCATTAGATACATGAGAGTATTCCAACTTTAAAACTTCCAAGTAGTGAAGGAGACAAGACTAGTTCTACAAAGGCTCCTAAGACTAGTTCTACAAAGGCTCCTACTGTGATTTGTATTCATGCTAGACATGTCATGTCATCATCAAGTAATTGAAAGGTTTACTAGACTACAAGCAGAAAAACTTATTTTTTTTACCTGCAACTAGATTCAGTTATCTTTACACATCTGATAAGTTATCTGACAATTTAAGGGCCCAATTTTGTTATAGTCTAAAATATTGACTACTTAAAATATAACCAAGAAAGCAAGAAGAGACATAATAAAATGTATACAACTGAAACTGGTTGACTTTGCATCTCAACTCTCAAGGACAACCCAACCACTTGAAACCCAGATGAATACAGAGACAAAATAAGCAAGTCATAGAGGCGTTACCTTCAAAAGACGAATCAATAGCCATAGCTATACAACAAGAAGGAATCACTCATACAACCACATTACCATCAAAATCACAAAACTTCTTCGAACCTACATAACACAAAATCCTGAATGCATCATGGGTCGTCGTATATAAAACGAAAAATGATAAATTTAATGAAAAACAAGATGACCCGAGAGAGAGAGAGAGATATTGAAAAGGAATGGAATGAGAAATACCCAAAAAAGATGCTTGGAATTGTAGAAGAAAGGACGAATCCATTAATCGAAAATTGGTCTCTCTCTTTTTGTCTCTCTGTGTAAAAGAAGGAGAGAGATTCGATGAGGAGGTGGAGGTCCTTACTTTTAGAGAGAGAAAGCTTCCTAGTCATAGAGAGAGAGAAATAAAATTCAGTTATTTTGGATATAAGGTTACCAAAGAGATGAAAACGACTTCGTTTCAACTGAAAGGGGTTTACTTGGGTGCCAACTCGGCATTTAACGTGACACATATTACTGGGTTAACGTTTTGGACTAATTTGCCCGACGGAGCATTGTCTCAAGGACTAATATGGGATTTTAACTCTCTCAGGGACTAAATTGTCCGACCGCGAATCTCTCAGGGACCAATTTGACAGTATAGTCCGGGATATTTAGCCCTACTCGGGGTGTAATTGGGTTGAGTTGGATAAGGTTTGGGGTGACGTTAAGTCTGAATCAATAGAATGGGGGTGGGTTGGGTTGGTTCGGGTTTTGTATTTTTTGGGGTGAGTAACCTGAACCGAAACAACCCGAATATGTTCGGGTTGGGTTGTGTTGGGTCATCGAGTCATGAACATTTTTCTTTTTTTTTAAATGTGGAAGATGAAATTAAATTAAAATACAAAACGAAAAAAAGAAAAGAAATAGAAAAAAATAAATTGAGAGGAGCAAATGAAATAAGATTTGGGGAACCATTTCTGCTTGTGGTGCCGTTGCGCCTATTTTTGTTCTCTCTTTGCATGAAAATGAAATAAATTTGGACTTCTTTTTTTGGTTTGGTTCGGGCTAGGTCTATCAGGTTCAACATAGGCAAATCTGATACCCGAACCGAACCAGATCGGGTTTCAAAGAAAATGTCTGAACCGAACCGAATACCCGAACCAAACCGTTAAATATCTTTGGGTTTGGTTGGATTCGTCGGGTTCGCGGGTTGGGTCAGATCCGCTTACACCCCTAATTCGTGTAGTGAATTTTATAGGATTGAGTTAAAAAAATTATAAGTTAACCATACTTTTAAAATAAGTATTCAATTTTCACATTTTTGTGATTTTTTTACGGTAGTCAAACTTAGTCATTTTACCAGCTCTAACAGAAAGCTCTTTAATTAGCTATGTTTGGATTGAAGGACACATAAGAGAAATATTAAAGAATCCTTGAAGAAAAAAAAAATGAAGAGAATAGTGCGAAAGTAAAAAGGAAAGGAAATGGGCTTGAAAAAGTAGGGTGGATTCTCTCCCCAAATAAAAAAGAAAACGAGGGGGAAAAAGTACAGAAGCTTTACTAAATTCCAAAGTTATCCATCAAGGTTTAATAACAAGATTTTTATTTCGTGCAGACTGCAGTTTTCATTTTTTTTTAATGAAACGTTTGTTTCTTCCTAGTTCCTAATCTTTATATAATCAAGGAAGCAAAAATATTTTAAAATTTTATTTTTACTTTCCTTTTTCTTTGTCAAATTTCCACTCTTTCTCATCCGACAACATGAGATCATTCCATTCTCTTTTCATTTCATTTTCTACATGAAGACGGAAACACCATGCGGATATTATTGCTACTTTGATTTCTTGTATCCTGCTAATGCCTTTGACAGACAGCTTTGACAAAACAAATAACAGATGTCTTGCCGACGAGGGAACATGAAACAAAAATATGCTATAAACAACGCAGTAAATATGCTATAAACTTGAAAACCAATACAAAGAAACAAAAAATAAGGTACTAAGTAAATATGCCAGGTTTGGACGTTTGGTCACGAGCAGTTACAGCACCGCTTCATTTTATATACCTCTTCGAACCCCTTCAGATGAACATGAACGATGCAGTTGCAATCCACACGCTACTAGTGCTTTTGCCCGAATATGTGCTCTAAAGTATGCACCCGATATCTCTTTAAGCATGCTCTCAATTGACAGTATGTTAAGATTATGTGAATAGTTCTCGATTTGATTTCTCGATTTGATTTTTATTAAGCACACTTAAAAATCTTGATTATGTGAATAGTTCTCGATTTGATTTTTATTAAGCACACTTAAAAATCCTCGCCAAAATTTACATTTGAAACGTGATTTTGGTGTAAATCAAACACGGTGATAATTTTTTCGTTTAAACAACGCAATGAATATGCTAAAAACTTGAAAACCAATACAAAGAAACAAAAAATAAGGTACTAGGTTGTTTAATAGTAGGTAATAACCACTCCGTCCACTTTAATTAAGGGGGGTGGTAGACTACTGACTAGCGTCTACAGTGGCACCAATCCACTGGACCAGTATAACACAAGAATTCATCTGAGAAGAATCAAAGTTGGGAGAAACTAAAATATATATACATTAAGTTCTCTAAAAAACCACTTCCCAGGTCAGTAATACATTGAATCAAGCTTAGAAAAGAAAGTCATGCAGACTTTCCTAATGATCCAATCGCAAGGTCACCATATATATCTACATAGTTGGGTGGCTACAAAAGAGTAAAAAGCTCTATAACCTCAAACAACTAACCTACTACTATATCAGAAAGATACAAGTCACCGATAAATATGTTACATAGTACTAAGGGAAGTGGACATTAGATACATTATCTCTGTTAGCATAGACAATTTAACTTATAAAATATCATCATTTCTTGCTTGACTCCATCTCATTTGCAGACAGTCTTGAGCCTCTTTGCAGCTTTGACAAATCCCACAATGACCTGCAACTCGTCCATTTGCTTCACAAGAAAGAAACACAACTTCAGACTATAATAATAGCCAAATACTTGTTCAAGTTTTACATAAAACTCCCGGAAGCTCTTGAGCAAAAAAACCTCATTTACGAACTATAGAATATTTCAATGGAACAATTATAGTGTGAACGCAACACCTATTAAACATAACTAATAAACAAAGATATATTAAAATAACAAATAAAAAAGACAACAAAATCATTACTGAAGTTATTTTAATGTCATTCTAATAACACGTGAGTGCCCTATGATAACTAGTCAAGAAAAACAGATACCTGAGACATGAAATGCCTCTGAACAACATCTACTAGCTGCTCTTTTGATGGGTTTGGGACGGCATCCACCTACAGATACATTTAGAAGTAAGTACAACGGACACACTCACATACTGCTATAAGCACATTGCGTGGAAGTTGTAACCAAAAGATTAGTTTTAGGAACTTACTAGATTGAAATGTCGCCAATATCTCCACAATGCAGCCAAATCAAGTTTGCTCAAGTCAACCTTCTACATAAAATATTCAAAAAAAATGGTAATAATTAAAATATCAAGGAATAAATTATCTACTATATGTCAGTGGGTGGGGAAATAAATTATGAAAAAGATAAAAAAAAAAAGTAAAGTTGATGTACCGTGGACCCATGAGGCATAGAAACGGAACCCTTCGAGTGTGAATCACCAGAGAAGGACCTACTCATGGTCTTGTGAGATGATCCCAATGATCTATGCATTCTGTGCCTCGATTTGTGGGACTTCTGTGTGTCGTCCGATGCTGAGAAATCAAAGATAGCACACAAAATCTTTTAAAAAAAATCACAAATAGTGGTGGGGTCAATATAAACTAAAGAAGTAAGACACTAGAACTTTAGAGATGGCAAAAGCAAAAGGGGAAGACACAACGGATCCAATGTTACCAACCTCATCACTTTGCAAAGCCACGGACATGTAAGCCAAAACAACAATTAATTAACTAATAAAATATCACAGCATTCTGATATATGCCTACATTCAGTTCTGGGTGCATACAAAAGTAGGAATTACATACTACTATTACATTCCCAGAGAAAACAAAATGATGAACTTGTTTGTTAGTCTTATTTAGATGGTCTTAAGATAAATCACAACCCCAGTACAGGACAGATAGAAGCTGTAAATTACTAAATTTTGAACTCACCCATATCTGATCCATTCCATTGCACATTTTCAAATTCAAGGTCATCATCTTCCTCATTACCAGTGGGTGCTTCAATCACACTGAGAGCATTCCTCTGTAGCTTCACTTCAATACCATTGGTGAGAACCTGCATTTGTTTATACCAAGAACGTTTTAAAATAATAGCCTAGCCTACAACAAATACTAACCTATTCTCAAATAATCTAAGGTCATAAACAATATCCAGAATTCAAATTCAAATCTCCCAAAAGAAAGCCCCTCAGACAAGCTGGATTTCATAATTAAGCCTTTAAAACTTTTAAGAATATCACTGATTCCAATCGAAGTAAAATAAATATTAGCTTCTTATCCAAGTAAAAGGAGTCTATGCAATTCAATTACAGCATTAATAGCCATAGCATGACATAAGCTTAATCTAAGCAAAATCAGAACATGCATGTAGCTTATCAGCAGAAAAACATCAATGCATGTGAAGGACATGCAAGAATCCCAAATAAAATCCCCAAAAAGATCGCCTACCAAAGATGATTTATTTAAAATAGGAAATAATGCCAAAAGGGCGTAAAAAACTCAATTCAGAGCTCAGGCATCAAATTACCATTCTAATTTATTTCCGTCAATGAATTAAACCAACCAAAAGACCAAATAAACAACTGATCTTTACAAAGCAGCTCATAAAACACCAGATCCAGTAATGAATTAAGACATGCAATGGATACCACAAGTTGTAAAAAAGGGGGAAAATTCTATCCAAACTACAGCATTTTGGGAATCCAAATTAAAAGTTGAGTTTGAGTGATTTGGAAAAGATTCATACTGTAGGGTTTAGAACAGAATAAAACCTCTTGAATTAGTTCAAAATAAAATACCTTCAATCAAGAGGGTTTCAGAGTAATTAAATTGGATCCAAATTAAAGCATAAATGTATAAAATGGCAAAATTGACCGACACAAGAAATGAGTTTGAATCTCTTGCTTTTACCAGAATGCAAGTAGAAAACCACATTAGTAACAAAAAATCAGAATCATGTAATTGAGAATAGGTCAGACTCATTTCCAATTGAAAGAGAATTTTACCAGCCAATGCCATCCTCCTAATCCAACAGCCTTCTTAACAACGCCTTGGAGACCAACAAGCACCGATTTGGTTCGGTTATTTCCAGTAACAACCACCTTGGTGTGACGAGGGAGCACAGAGAGCTCCTCTTCGCTGCTATCTCCACAGCTCTGCAAGTGGGAGAAGCCACCATTGACGGAACTTTCCATAGCTTCAAGCATTTCCAATTGAGGACTCTAGAAGAAGAATCAAATATCAAAACTTCATTCGTACGGAAGATCGTGCATTGCCGGTGATGAGTGTGGGAATTTCAGGAGCAGAGGAGATAGGATAGGAGAGAAAATTGGGAAAATTGTGCAGAGAGAAAACACACACAGACAGATAGAGAGAGAGAAAAATGAGTGAGAGTGACTGATATGGTTTATTGGCGTGTTGGTATGAATCCCAACGAGAGGAAATGAACCAATGGATGAGTGCCACGTCAATGAGGGGAGGGTGAGCTCTTTAATCATGCTTTTGGAGAGAGCCCATCCTTGGAAACGCATCTCTTTCTCCGTGTCTTGATAAATACTAGTAAGAAATTATAAATTAGAAAAATATTATTACTAGTAAGTTTCATGTGAAGCTTAGCTTTAGACCCGTTTTCAGCCGAGGATACGGTATGACCATGATGCAATACCATTTGCCAGGTTTGGTCATGACTCATGAGCAGTTACAGCACCGCTTCATTTTTTGTACATCTTCGAACCCCTTCATTTAAACATGAACGATGCAATTGCAATCCACGGCTCCACCACGCTACAAGTGCTTTTGCCTAAATATGTGCTCTAAAGTATGCACCCAATGTGTCTTTAAGCACGCTCTCAATTTGATTTTTAATAAACACACTTTAAAAAATAATCACTAATTAAACTCCGAGAAGAATTGTACCCAATTTTACATGTTATTATTAATATAAAAAAATTATTTCCAAACACAATTTTATCTCTCGTTTTATTTATAGGACTCTCTCTAAAAAATTATGTATGATCCTTAAGATAGAAAAATTTATATATTGTAGCCATCATGAAAAAAAAATGATATTGTTCACGAATGTGTAATCTTCGTGATCAAATTAGATAAGAAAAATTATCTTATTTTAAGAATCTATAAAATCGTGATTGTGAAAATACATTCATTAATATTATTTTCAAATTTGTTGTCATCTAAAGAGGTAACTTTCCACCATTCAATTCTATTTATGGCTTGGATCATACATTTGTCATCTAGCAAAATGTCGGTTGAGTACCTTGAAGAATACACAACTTCCAAATTTTCAAATTTAATAAGTAAATGAGCTTTTATTAATTGACTTGGATTTTTTGTTACATTTGTATATCTATCCAAATATTTTGTGTTGTGGAAATAAATTGACAATAATCTAAATAAGAACTTCACCACGATGCACTTGAATCAAATGATTGATATTTGATGAAGGTATAACATACTCCCTCCGGTCTTATTTATAAGAACATTTTAACTACTTCATACTGATTAAGAAAGTTGATTAATTTAATTTATTACAATAAATTTGTCATGAATGTGTATCACATTTACTAAACTACCCTTAAATTTATTGAGACTCATTATTTTTCTCTTTCTATTTAACTACTCAATTGTGTCATACTCTCTCTATTAATTAATTATTCACCTACCTTCACTGATGGGTATTTTTGTCAAATAATAATTAATGCATAAAACAATCTGAAAAGGTTCTTATAAAAATGACCAAGACCCTTCTTCAAAAGATTCTTATAAATAGGACCGGAGAGAGTAATATTTTTAAATTATTACCAAGTACTCCCTCTGGTCTCAAATATAAGCAACAAAAAAATCACTTGTGTTGGTCTAAAATATAAGCAAATTTAAACTAACTTTGTCTTATTTAATGACCTCGAACTAAAATATTCTTTACTTAAATTCAAATTGTTCTATCCAATGACCCTATTTAATGAACCATGTAGAGATAGTGTAACCACTTGGAACAAGTTTCAATAAAATTGGAGTCTCCTATGAAGGGTAATTTAGATAATATAATTCATCTTTAGATGACATCAAGAAAATTTAATGAAGTTAACTAACATTTCTTACTTAGCGTGAGTTAGTTTTTTTTTTGCTTATACTCCCTCCGTTCCTTTTTATCTGTCGTTTTAGAGTCTAAAATTTGTTTCTAAATAAGTGTCGTTTTCACATACCAAGACAACAATAAATGCTAATTTTCCAACTTTACCCTCTTCCAAATTTGTTAAATGATGGAGTATTTATTGCACTGACTAGAAATGGTATATTTGTAAACAATAGAACTAAAAAGACATATTTATTGCATTCCTTAATCTATGTGCAAAAACCTTAAACGACCTATAAAAAAGAATGGAGGGAGTATTTGAGACCAGAGGGAGTGGAGGTTAATCATATTCTCACCCTCACTGTAATCATCCCACCATTATCATACCCTCATCGTCATTAGAAGTAGCCACACCGTACCACCACTGAACAGCCATTTGTTGATCACGGTCCATCATTCTCATACTATTAGCATGTTTAGTTACCTCAAAATAAAAAATGTGGATCCAAATAAACACTATAAAGAATGACAGTAATCCGAATTCACATGTGAAATGTAATTTTGTAGTAAATCAAACACTCACAGTACACCTAAGCATCACAAATGTGTCATACTTTGTAATAGTACGTCGGAAAACATAATTGTTACGACATCCTCTTTATTCTTTCCTTTCGTAATAACCACACATCTCTCCTACTTCTCTGCATTATATTCACCTGTTTCTTCATCCTCTACCGAGCACTAGCTTTAGGTTCTAAATTGTTTTCTCGATGTTCAACAAGTGAATGAACGAGTTAGGGAAAAACTAACAAAGTAAATAAATAGATAGATAAAATAGTTGTGAAAAAATGTCTTTAACAATGTATATAATCATCATGTCTATGAGACATAAAGCCAACTCACCACTCTCAACAGACTTCTTGAACAATTAATTCCTATGTTGCGTCTCTCACATCCCCAATGGGATCCCTATAGCTAATTTTCCTCTTCCATCTTTTCCCAAGCAAATGAGTGAACCTAGAAGAAGCATTTATCACCTTCTTCTTAATGCTTCCAGTTCTCAACCTTCTTTCCTCGTCTTCAGAGTTCTCCATGTCAATAACAACCCTTTCTTCAAGCCCTTTCGCATGACTTTCAACAATAACCAGGATACAAAAAAAAAATACCAGTAATTTGATTTAAATTAAATAAATAGGTAGAGTCAAAGCATGCATGACATTTCATTTGAGTTCAATGTGTGTTGTTGGATGAGGAAAGGAAATGTTGTATATCATTAATATATATGCCTATTAATTGGAGCAACGTGCAAAATTCCCAAAAAAAGAACATATATAAAATAATTGCAGGAGTAAGGTGTGCTAGTGCCCATAGTTTGCGCCCTTACATATCAAATCTTATCTATTTCATTAATTAATTATCTATTATGATATTTTTTTAATGCATTAATGGCTATCTTAATTAAAAAAAATCCATCTTATTGGGAAAAAAGTTTGTGGTGTGATTGGAGTTCGTAGATTTTCCTATTTTGACAAAAAGGTGATCATTTTTTATAAATTTATAAAAATATTTTTACATTTTGATTCCCCCCACCCCCAGATTATCATATAAATTTAGTTTTATAAGTAAAAAATTAATATTTTCTATCAAATTTTCTTCAAAACACTTTGGAGGAAAATTTTATCAACCCTTCAATTCTTTTTGGATTTAAACGTAGATGATAATATAGAAGTTATACAAAAAAATATAACATAAATATAGTCTTTAATAAAATAAGAAATTTTTTAATATCATAAAAAATAACTAATTAATAAAATAATTACATAACTATTATTTAATATATAATGTTTAGTAAGAATGAAATGACATTAATTATTACATAGCTATTATTTATAAGAGAGCGTTTGAAACTTTTTCATGGTTCTATTTACAAGACAAAGTATACAAATATAGAAGCATTGATTTTTTTTCTCATATTTGTCCTTATTGACCGTTAAATGTTTTAAGGTGACACAGTTACCATGATAGCGGATATTAATTTTAAATAGGAGTAAACTTGTAATCTTATAAAGTAATTTCTTGAAAATCAACGCATTAATTAATTCATTTTCTTAATATGTGTGTTTTTTTTTCTGAATCGTCTTACTCTTATAAATAAGACCGGAGGGAGTAGTGTGTTAGCTCGTATAATGCACGACTATTCATTATGATAAAAATTTAATATAAATAATATTTAATGAGGAGGGTTCAACTTACACCAGTGTAAGTTACACCAAGTCTTACATCTCTAATAACTCTAGATCGAATATGATTTTTATTAATCCAACCGTTGTATTATGTTTATTCATCATCTGTGTAAAATTTCATAAAATTCGAACACTAATAAACTGATAATCAAATGGTCCTTTTTTTCATAAATTTCAAATGTATATATGACGTTAATTTTGAGACATCTCAACGACATATCAAATAATTTCATATTAATGTAAAATTTTATATGTATGATTTATATGATAATAACTTTCAATCCAACGATAGATGACTTAATACAATGATCTGTTAAAAAGTTATTTGATAGTGTAAGACTTGGTATAACTTACACTGGTGTAATTTGATCATTCCTCATATTTAATATATTAATATAATTATGATAGAAACTTCAATTTATATTAATTACATCAATTGATATTTGTTATTTTTTATTTATTAATTATGTTAAATAAATTCATAAAATAATTAAAAATATATATGTAAAAGGTATAATAATATTTTTAAGATGTGTAAATTGTATTTATAAAAAAAAACTGACTACATTATAGTTTCATGTGTAATAAATATGAGAGGCTAAAAAGTTGAATTAAAATATGAAGAAAACCAATAAAACTCTTAATGTTAATGGATCTTATTTAAAGATAAAATTTTATTCCGATGTAGTGGTACTACTAAAACATCTCTGTAAAAAAAAGCATTTAAAAATAATTAAAATATCTCTAAAATACTTAAATATTTATCAACATAAAATAGGAAAGAAATCAGATTTTAAAATAAAAATATATATAATAGAAGAGGAGACTAATAATAAGTTAAATTAAATTGGACTTCATGGTACCCTAGATTAATATAAGATGCGCCACCTATTAATATCAATCCCAAGTACTTCCTCCGATCTCAAATATAAGCAAAAAAAAAATTCACTTATGTTAGTCTAAAATATAAGTAAATTTCAACTAACTTTACCTTATTTAGTGCCCGTTTGGTTAAAATTCTCAACCATTCAGAATCAATTCTGCAGAATTGAATTTAAATCACTTCCGTCCAACGTACTTCGTAAAAAGTGCATCATCTATCTCAATCATTCATTTCTAGAATCAATTCTACTCAACTGTAAACCAAACGGACCCTTAATGACCTTGGACTAAAATATCTTTTACTTAAATTCAAATTGTTCTATCCAATGACTCTATTTAATGAACCATGTAGAGATAGTGTTTCCACTTGGAACAAGTTTCAATAAAATTGGAGTCTCCTATGAAGGGCAATTTAGAGAATACAATCTATTTTTAGATGACATCAAGAAAAATTAATGAAATTAACTAACATTTCTTAATTAGTCGTGAGTTAATTTTTTTTTCTTATATCTGAGACCACAGGCATTACGTGGCAAATGAATAAATAAAATAATGGAAAACGTAAACCCACCCGAAATTCAATGGGGGCCCCACTTGCACAGAAAGCTGTACCTGCCGTCGGTGTTGTGTTGTCCTATCCAATCCAACACGGGAAAATTCCTACTCAGAGGCTCTCATCTGTTGTCCGTCTCTTGCTTCAAAACAAACATAATTAAATATGTAATTCAATTTAGTGCCGCAAGATTTTTTAGTGTTGAAATATTGTACTCTCTCCTCTATTTACAACACCATTCCATTCAATTCAATTCAAATATACTACTACTAAGAAAAATAATTAATAGGTTAACTTTAGAAAAATTATTTTATAATATTTCAAATTTATCTATATTTAAAATTAGATTTCAGTACCATGATTATTATATCAATTAAATCTTTAATGGGTAACAATGGCACATACGAAAAAAAATATTAAACATTTATAAAATTGTGTAAAATAGAATCATAAAAAAATTCAAATGTTGTATATTAGGTATATTTCATAAATGGTACATCCTTCATTTATAGTCATTAATTATGTAATTTTATTATATTAAATTATATACCAAATTGTAAATCAAATAAGTATTAAGCGTCCGTTTGATTTACAGTTGAGTAGAAATGATTCTGGAATTAATGATTAAAATGAGTAATGCACGCATCATGAAGCGTGTTGGACAGAAATGATTTAAAATTAAGGCTTAAATACATTTTTGGTCCATATACTTTGGAAAATGGGTGATTTTGGTCCCCCTAGTTTTAATTGCTCAATTTTGATCCCTATACTTTTGTAAATGAGTGATTTTGGTTCCCTAGTTTTAATTACTCAATTTTGGTCCCTCTTCTTTAAAAATTGAACAAATATAATCTTACCGTTAGTCTCTCATTAAATATTTAGCAGAGTTTGTTGACATGGATTTAATTTTGTGAAGTGTAAACTATCACATGACAAATATTATTATTTAATTTTATCTTTTAATTTTTTTAAACGAAAAATCAGAGCTTGTAGATTTCAGTTCGCTTTCGATTTCATCTTAAATTTCATTTCATGTCCGAATAAGATTTCAGTTCGTTTGATTGATGGCTTGAAGCAGACGTGCAATTGTTTTAGTTTTAGGACTTGTATTTGCTTTATTATTTTTGAGGAAATTGGAGTGTAGTAGTAGGATTTTATTTTCTGATTTTGTTTTCTCATTGTATTAAATTATGCAAAATCTGATTTTATTTTCTGATTTTTCATTTAAAAAATTAAGAAATAAAATTAAATAATAATCTTTATTATGTGATAGTTTACACGTTACAAAATTAAATCCATGTCAGCAAACTATGCTAAATATTTAATGAGAGGCTAACGGTAGGATTAGATTTGTTCAATTTTTAAAGAAGAGGGACCGAAATTGAGCAATTAAAACTAGGGGGACCAAAATCACCCATTTACAAAAGTATAGGGACCAAAATTGAGCAATTAAAACTAGAGGGACCAAAATTACTCATTTACAAAAGTATAGGGACCAAAAATATATTTAAGCCTAAAATTAATTATGTGAAATTGATTTTAGAGTATTTGGAATTTAAACCAAAAATGCTATAAGTCATTCAAACATCATGGTTATTAAATAAGATTTTAGAAAAATGAAAAAATACCATATACATCGAAATTTTATCATCACTAGATAAATTCTTAAAAATATGAAAATATCACTAAATAAAAATCCATGTTATAAGCAATGAAATGATTGACATAGTGACATTTTCATAATTTCATTACTTATTTGGTGATGATAATATTTATGAACGTAGTTAATAACATATTTACTTATTTGATAACATTTTCATATAATAACTACTGTCCATCCCATTGTACTTGTCATTTAAGGTTTTTACATGAGGATTAAGTAAAGTAATTAATTATCTCATTTTTATAAAAAAAATGTTAACTATTTTTCTATTATACCCTTATTATTTATTAATAATTTTTTATCTCAATTATTATTTACAAATGATATATTTGGTAAAACACAATTAAATGTTTCTTGAAATTGTAGATTGATAAGTAAAATGAATCAATTTTTTAATCTAAAATGACAATTAAAGTGAGATTGATGGAGTATAATTTTTTTACCAACTAAAGATATAATCACTTTTTTGGTAACATTTTCATAAAATAATTATAATTCTTTAAAAAAAACTTAATTGGAGACACAATAACATTCCAATTATTAAATTAAATATTTATCGTAAAGTTTATTTTCATGATCATTATCACTGGTTGAAAAATTAGAGTTGGCAAAATGAGTCAACCTATAAAACTATAAGGGGCCAAGCCTTTATTTTAGAATATTGGTTAACTCTCGATTTTTTTAGTTCAACCCAATAACGATCATAACCTGCAAAAAATAACTTGGACTACTTGTAAAACCCGCAAAAATATAAGGTTCTTCATTCTCTTTTATTTTAAAAGTTTGAATAACTCTAAAAAATTTTAACCACATACCCACAAAACGCCTGGTACATCTATTCTGCTTGATAGTTCGAATTGACAGTTTTCGGAAAAAATGACACGGTCCCCAATTCTTATTTGTTGGAAAAGACATAAATATATATATGAATACATACTTAATTATATATGTATATATTTTAATGTAAACAAATATAATTTGAATTAATTAATTAAAATTATATTAAATATAGTATTTTATTTATTTATAAATAGTTACAATTTTTAATTTTTTTTATATAACATAAATTTATGCGTGTATATATATATATATATATGCGTAAACATTATGATAATTATATATAATATATAAAATTAAACTAAATTAATTAATATATAGCAGATATGGTTTATTTATAATTTTTATTACTATATTTGTGTTTTAATTGGAAGACGAAATAATGAATATATTTTAGGAACATCTATTTACAATATAAGAAAAGAGTTCACCCTTGCCATGCTTAACTCTCTCCTTTTTTTATTTTTTTATAATTTTCTTTTCTTTGTCTTACTAAACGCGTAATTCTCTTCTTTTTTTTGTTTTTTTAATAATTTTCTTTTCTTTGTCTTACTTTGTGCGTTATTCACTTTTTTTTATTTTCTTTTAATTTTTTTTACATGATTTCCTTTTATCCTGACTCTCTTTTTTCTTTCTTTTCTTACATTTTCACTTTCTTTAAATTTTCTTTGTTCTTTCCTTTTTTATCATATTTTTATTTTTATTATATTAAAAATATCTCTCATTATTTATTCCTATTTATATGTTTTATTATATATAAATACACATTAAAAAATACAATAAATATGTTCATTTATATTAAATCTAATTTGTTTTTTAATATATCATTTATCGCTCTATTTTATTATTAATATTTTTATTTATCACTTTATTATATGTTTCACTTATTTATCACACAGTACATGTGTCATTTTTTGTCACTTGTGTTTTTTTGGTTTTTTTCTTCTCATTTCAGTAAAGTGATTTCTTTGTCTTACTAAACCCTAAACCTAAACCCTACTGTTCATGTCATTTTCTCTTTTTTTTGTTTATTTATCACACTTTCATTTTCTTTATTATTATTAGTAAAGTGATTTATTTTATGAATTATGAGTATCATTTACGGGAGGCAGTGGAGTGATTTTTTTGTTTATTTTATGATACAAATGTTATTATTCATAAATTTTATAACATCAATGTACTATATGTATAACTTAAATGATATGATAAATTTGACTACTATTTAATATTTATTATTTAAAAAAAATCGGCCCCCCTTCGTATGGATCCTAGATCCGTCCCAGTTCTCACTTACTTTTTTTATTGTTTTTAGTTTCTTTATTCTCACTTCAGTAAAGTGATTTTATTTATTACCAACAAATATCCTCCACGGAAAGCAGTCTTGCTCCTGCTTTTTTTTCTTTTTTTTTATCACACTTACATTTTTTTTAATTATTATTATATTAAAATATTTTCTCTCATTATCCATTCATATTAATATGTTTTATTACAAAAGTGAGAGTTTTATGAACCACGGGCATCCTCCACGGGAGGTAGTCCTCCTTTCATCGTTTTATTTTCCCTATTTTTTATCACATTTTAATTTTTTTTACTATTATTATATTAAAATAGTTTCTCCCATCACTCATTCCTGAATATATATTTCATTACACAAAAAAACAGAATAAGGAATACAATAAATGTGTTGATTTACATTAAATTTAATGTAGTTTTTCCAATATATAATTTATCTCTCTATTTTATTCATTAATGTTTTCACTTATTATATCTCTTATCTATTGGATTTATCTATTTATTCTCCATCTTAAAATTGTTCCCCTAATACACGTATCACCTTTTTTCTCTTGCGTATTTTTTAGTTTTTTTATTCCCATTTCAGTAAAGTAGATTTTTTATGAACTACGTGTATCCTACACAGGAGGTAGTCCTACTTCTGTCGCCTGTCAGTATCTTCTATCATAACACTTTCATTCTCTTTTTTATTATTATAATAAAACATTTTCTCTCATTATATGTTCTTATTAACATGTTTCATTACACAAAAACAGAGATTTGAAAATACAATAAATATGTTATTTTACATAAAATTTAATATGTTTTTCTACAATATACCATTTATCTCTCTATTTTATTCATTAATATTTTCACTTATTATTTCTCTTATCTATCTAATTACTCTATAATAAAATTGAGTACCCAGTACACGTGTCACATTTTCTCTATTCCATTTTATTTAGTTTTTTTTTATATTTTTTATTCTCACCTAAGTAAAGTGATATTTTTTAAGAATACGAAGTATTTTCCATAGGAGACAATCATGCTCCTTTCGTGAACATTCACATAATGGTGAACCTAACTCTTGCAATAAGGGTTTTTCCCATACAATTTATATTGGTTTAAAGTGATTGGATTGTAAAAAATCTCAATACGTATATATATATATATATTAAATTTATAATTATATTAATGATGTATTGATTACTATTTTCTATAAACATGATAACAATATATTCTTCACATTATATCATAAGTTAATTTTATTAATTATAAATATTTATTTAATAATATAAGTAAAAACAAATATCACCCACAACTCAACGTCACCCGTGCGAATGCACGGGTACCGTGCTAGTTATGATAAAAGGAATGTGATTATAAGTGGTTATTGTATTGTTTTTTTTTTAAACCACGCGTATCTTTTATAGGAGGCACTGTTGTTCGAGTTTGAGACATCCACATAATGGTAACTAGCTTTCTTGCGGGGATTTTTTTTCATACACAAAACTCGAACGTGAGAGTTTTACTTAAGGGAAATCAAGGCTATAACACTTAAACCTTCGCTAATATTCGTTAGTTATTGTATTGTTTAAAATTATTGTTATTATTATATTTTATTTTTTGTTTAACCACAGGTATCATTTACGGGAAACAATCCTGTTCGAGCCGGAAACATTCACATTATGGTGGGGCTAATTCTTCCTGTGGAGATTTTTTCCATCCACAAGACTCTACTCTGATACCTTGCTTAAGGGGAATCAAGCATGTACCACTTGAACCAACATCCGTTAGTCATTATTATATTGTATTTAATGTATTATAAAAATATTTTAGGATTAAAATGTGGGGTAGAATCTAGTTATAGGTATTATATATTTGTTATAGAAATATTATCATGATGCTATCTTTTTCTCCTTCCCGCCTATTTTACTTGTTCCTTATTTTCCCGCCACAGGGGATAAACATGAGCCGTAGATCTAGGATGAACTTTGTGGCTAATCCAGCCATTGGATTTCGGGAGAGATAAAAAAACGGAATTTCAGCGGCAAGAGAATAGAAACTCACAAGAAAAGGAGACATGTCCCCGTAACGTGTGTCCTGCCACTCAGTCGTGATTGATTATCATCATCATCATAGTAAAATTGAAAAGGGAAGTTAACCTTTTGGACACCCATTGACATAAAGTATACTACCAAAAATCTAGAAACAAAGGTAAAACTGGTAATTGTGTATACGTGTATGTACTATCAGTGAATAAATCACAAATTTCATGCTTGAAGTATCACTCTCTTTCTCCTTCTTAACCCTAAAGTAAATAAAAATAAAAACTAGTCCTCAAATTTTGAAATATCAATCATATTAGTTAGGGGTGTAAGGGGGTCCGATCCAACCCGTGAACCCGATTGGCCCAACCCAACCCGAAGGATATTTAACGGTTCGGTTCAGGTTTCGGTTCGGTTCGAACATTTTCTTTCAAACCCGCTCTGGTTCGGTTCGGGTATCGGGTTTGCCTATCTTGAACCCGATAGACCCGAACCAAATCAAACCAAGAAAAAAAGCCTTAATCTTATTTCATTTTCCTTCCCATAGAGAACAAAAATGGGCACAACGGCAACACAAGCAGCGGTGGTTCCCCAAACTCTATTTTATTTGCTCCTCTCATTTTATGTTTCCCTATTTCTTTTCTTTTTTTCATGTTATATTTTAAATTCATGTCATCTTTCACATTTAAAAAAAAAGGAAAAATGTTTATGACCCGATGACCCAACCCAACCCGAACATATTCGGGTTGGTTCGGGGTCGGGTTACCCACCTAAAAAAATGCAGAACCCGAACCAACCCAACCCACCATTATTCTATCGGTTCGGACTTGATGTCACCCCAAACCCGACCCAACCCAACCTGATTACACCCCTAATATTAGTCCTCAAACGGGGATCAATGTGATAGGATAACGTGAAAATTGGATGACTAATGTGATGGATATTTCAAAGTTTGAGGACTATTTATGTAATTAATTTAGTTTAGAAACTAATTAAAAAAGAGATCAACAATTCAGGGACCCGAATTTAAGGCTTTGTTTGGTGGGAGTAGAGAAATAGAGAGAAAAGAAATAAATAGAAGAGAAGTGGGAAGAAGAGAAATGGAGATGAAATAGAGGAGAAATAATGGTTGTTTGGTGTGAGTCAAATGAGTGAGAAATAGAAGAGAAATGTGAAAGTAAGTTGTTTGGTGTGAGTGGAATAGGTGAGAAATAGAAGAGAAATGTGAAAGGGATTGGTGTGGGACCCACCATAAAGTGCATTTCTTCTCATTTCTCCACAAATTTAGAGAGAAATACAAAAGGCGTGGGACCTACAAAAAAAGTGCATTTCTCCTCATTTCCATTGTGCCACCAAATAAGGGAAATAGGTCTATTTCCCTCCACTTCCACCCATCTCACTTCTCTTCTCTCTTATTTATACTCAAACGAACAGGTTAAGGGTTTATTCTATCATCAATAGTGCTGGTTTGTATACGTGGTCTCTAGCCATTTATAGCAAACATTAACTATGAGATAACTACAAAAG
The DNA here is from genome assembly GCA_026901365.1 of Sesbania bispinosa. Classification (NCBI taxonomy): domain Eukaryota; kingdom Viridiplantae; phylum Streptophyta; class Magnoliopsida; order Fabales; family Fabaceae; genus Sesbania; species Sesbania bispinosa. Next base: position 12,435 of record QLOH01001100.1, on the reverse strand, counting down.
TATTTGATAAAATAAGTTCGTAACTAATGTCTAGCTGCAGAACTTTTGGTGACAAAATAATTACAGAGGATCATTAGTTACACTCTCCATAGTTATTCGCTTCGGCCTCCACAGTCATAGTGAATGTGAATCACCTCTTTAGACCTTTACCGGTTTACCCTTTCCACGGAGCGCTTTAACAAAGTTATAGGGTCACAATAATGGACGTAATCGGACATTATGATCATCTAAATTATTGTGATTATATCTCGTATCCATTAAGATCTTCATCTTTACAGAAAGTGCAAATTCTTCTTGTGTGTTTCAATTAATTTATTTTGTCAAAAAAAATCTTATGTTTATTAGGAAAATTTTTTAAAAATAGATTATTTTTCATTTTTAGTCTATTTTCAAACATCATGCATGATGCAACGATTACCCTTTCTTTAAAAGAAATTAATTATTTTAAGGATTGCATCCTTCAATCCTTTATTACCAAAGTATAGTTCCCGATTATCCTTTTAGTTTTTTTTCCGTGTATTCATAATTTCAAATAGATTTTAATGATTATACATATTAATATTAACTCACATAATACGCAGATAAATATATATATTTTTATTCGATTAAAATAAATTTTATAATAAATTAATATTTTAAAAATTAATAAAATAGAATAATTTTTAACAATTTTTAATTTTAAATCTAATAATATATTATATTTTACTATTTAAATCTAACTTATATTATTATTTGATAACAAGATATAAAAAAATTAAATTCATAAAACTAAGAATAAAGATATATATTGAAAAAAAAAGATTGAAATAGAAAATGATAGAATAAAATTTTGAATGTTAATAAATTTCAAAATTTAAGATTAGCATTTATTAGTATGTAAATACTGAAATAGCTAGGAAGAAAGAGAAAATTAGTATTAGGGATTGAGAGGAAGAATCCCACTCTCATAAGTGTGTGTGGATTTCACTATCCAATGAGATAAGTAGAGAAAATGTCAAAAATCATTGAGGGAGAGTAGGGTGAGTGAGTGTTGCACTCTCCAAGTTAAAGTTTCAAAATTATAATATAGCGAGTTGATTAGTATAAAAAATATATTATAATTTAATTATGTGTTATTGAAGTTGGCTAAACGTCTCTAGAAGGGGGGGTTGAATAGAGACTGAGAATCTTCTTCCTGAAAGTGCAGACTTAAACTTAAGTTGAGACGTGATCTCAAGTTGATACTTGGAGTCTCAGTTAGAAGAGATGTTGTCTCAACAGTGTGATTATAATCAGATGAGATTTAATAGATTTATAGTTAATTGTTTAATTTAATTTATCAACTTTAATAATAGATATGCAATATAAGTAAGAGATGAAGGTAAGGAGATGCACACACAGATTTATATTGGTTCACCCACAACCTTGGGCTACGTCCAGTCCCCACCACCTGTGGGATTTTCACTATTGACAACCTGTCAATACAAGTATTCTTACAGCCTCTTCAGGACGCACGCTCTCAATCCAAGACTAGGTTCTCTCCTATCTCAGATGAGATACAGATACAATAATTGATATTTTGAGTGTGTTCTAGCTTTAGCACATGAGGTGTGTTTAGACAATGAATCTTAGCTAAAGGAACCTTCTTCTTACAATGATTTCAGATTGGTAAAGAAAACAGAAGAAAGGTAATCCGACTTCAAGAGCATCTCTGTTGAGATCTATTTAGTTCTTTAGGCTCTTGAGATGAGACGTGAGCTCTTGTCTGAGATGAGATGAGATGTGATAACTGATGATTTTTCAGGCACGTCTATCTTTTGTCACAGTAGCTTTTAGCTACTTATATGGGTGCAAAGTAGTCGTTATTTGTTGATGAGACTTCCTTGGAGCCGTTGGAATATAGCTGTTAGAGACAGGGCTCTTTTCTGGACAAGGGACAGCTTTTGGATGATGTGATCTGTTGACAGCTTGCAGTGTACTTCCTTGTCCTTGTGCTGACTTGGCTCTTTGCTTTTTCGTAGGTTGACTTTACGTGGGACTCATCACTTGTTCAGATGATTAGAGCTTGTATCTCTTCTTGTTCCTCGTGTCTCTTCTGATGAGCTTACATCTGTTTAGTGAGTTTGCGTCTCAAGCTGATCTAGGATCTCTCTTAAGAGACTGTACCGTCTTTACAGATTTTTGAGAATCTCCTTTTTGATACATAATGATGTTCTTTTGTATCTTTGATCAGATAAGTTTACATGGCTTGAGCTCGTATTTCTCTGTTGAGCTGTCGTCTCAAGCTGTTCCAGAACCTGTTCACAAAGCTCTTCTCTTGATGCTCAGTGAGGTCTTAAGATTCTTGGCTTGTCTTTCTTTTATTCTGATCATTATTCCTTTAAGGATCCTGCAAGAATTACTAAGGAATCTGCCAAAGACTTGAACAGCTTGATTAGCAAATAACAAGATGTAGTATTCATTTTTCTTTCTTTACTTAGCTCATGACTTTCTTTACAGGTTTGGCATATTAAAAACTTTATGTGATTGAGTTTGTTTCAACAATCTCCCCCTTTTTTGATGATGGCAAACCATGTAAGAGAATAACTTCATAAAGAAAAAGAAGAAAAGAAATACTCACACATATATAATTTTTTAAAGAACTCCCCCTGAATTAATTAGAACAGATGATCTCTTTTATGAATTAAGAGTAAATATTGTAAGAAGAAAAGCTGAACTTCTTCATTCAAAGGGTAAGATGCAATTACAAATTAAGTAAATAGCAAAAGATGCCACTGCATCTCGTCATTCATCAGAAAAGATGCTATTGCATCTATTACATCATCACAAAAAAAAAGGTCCTAGCAAAATGTCAGCTAAAGATATCCTAGACTAAAACTCTTATCAGATGAGCTAGGCAACATCTAACCAACTCTCCCCCTTTTGCCATTATCAAAATGGAATTCATGCATGCTTTGGAGAAGGAGAAGAGGATGAGTCTGAGTCTGAGTCTGAGGCAAGTGGACGTCTGACAGATTGAGGTATTTCAGGCATCGAAGGAAGATTAGAGAGATGAAGGTTCATCTTCCTATGGAAATCATTTGAGGAATGCAGGGCCTGTAGCACAGTGTCAAAGCCATCAAATAATGCTTCCTGTCTCTTCTTGTGATGGTTAATCTTCTTCAGAATCTTCTGCTGAGTCTTCTCGATTCTGTTGAATTGAGACTGCTGGGATTGTTGTTGTTCTTCATGAAGTTGATTAATGAAGGTGTTGATAGAGTCAGAGAGATGGGTTGGAATAGACGGATCAGAAGATGGAGCTTGAGGGCGTTCTGTTGGTGGGACAGATTGATCATACTTGGGCTGAGGTGAGTTGAGTAAAATGTTGTCCACGAACGACTTGCCAGGAGTGGGGAATGGAGTTGGAAAAGAGTAGGAGGCAGTATTCCTCGATGGTGATAGAGGTAGTGAGTGATGAATTTCTTCAGTTGCTTTAGCAGCAGGCTCAGTCTCAATGTTCTCGGGAGATGTCTCTTGAGCAATATCTGGGGTAGAGGTGGAGAGATCCTTAAGGGTCTCAATGACTATCTTAGTGATAGGAGAGACGTCAGCTGATGGAGTTTCTTGCTGCTGAGGAGGTGGTGGAGATGAGGGTTCTTTTTCAGGTTCAATGTAGGGAGAGGGCTCTTGAGTCTGCTCAGTAAGTGCCACCACAGCTGAAGCTGGTGCTTCTGGTGCAGGAGTTTCAGTATTGATCTCTTGCTGATCAGCTTGGGTCTCTTCAGAGAAAGTTTGCTCAGACCTTGTCTGCTTCTTTCTTTTCTTTTTGTGCTCATGTCCAGCAACGTTTTGAGGCTGATCTTTTCTCTTCTTTGTTCAACATTGATCTCATGCCCTTCTTGAGATCCTTCTGCTTTGTTTTCAACAACCTTCTTCCTTTTCTTTTTCTGGTGAGTTTCAGAGAGCTTTGATGATGGAGAGGCTTGAGTGGTGGCAGGGATAGGTGCATGATTATCAAGATGGAAGGTGGGTGAGGGAATGATTTTGTCATCTAGTCCTAGTGACTTGAGGTTTGACCTTCCAATAGTCCCAGGTCTCTCAGGTGTTTGCTCACAGCCACTCAGATCAACTTTAAAGTGTTTCATGATTTTTGTGGTAAGCATGGCAAAGGGTAGGGATGAGGTGATCTTAGGGTTGTGAAATGCATGTTCCATGTGCTTCAGAATTAAAAAGGAGAGGTTCAGTGGGATACCGTGCTTGAGGTGATACATCACCATCAAGTCCTGAGTGTAGATTTTGTTGAAGGTGCCTGCTCTAGGCATGATGCATTTTGCCACCAGATGAAAAAGGAACTTGCCGAAATAGTTCAGAGAGGAGGAGGAGTCGGCTACCTTGGCATCCTTGAATAGAGAGGATCCTACACTCTCCTTGGTGATCCCAATTTGTTTCCACCAATCTTCTTGATTGTAAAGCCTGTTGCCAGAGACAGGGGCTTGGATGATGGAACCCAGAACCTATTCAGTGAGCTCCATGTGAACTCCCTTGAGATTTGCTATCACATGAGGCAATCCCTGAGATGCACCTTTAGCTTTTGAGCATGCGGCATAGAATGCTCTTGTCATTCTTGGAAAGACGGGCTCTTTGAGAGACAGATATTTCTCCCAGCCCTGTTTCTTGACATATGGAGAAATGTCCCAGTTCTCTTCCTTTAGACTTCCAAAATCTATCAACCTTCCTAGAACAACCTTTTTATCAATAAATTTTGATACAAATTTGTCCTCAACAAGTTTGTTTTCAAAGAGGTCAGCCCTGAAGGAAAGCTTCTTTCCTTTCATTTCTTCTGTAGCAGGTTTCTTTCCTTTGTTTTGGGGAGCAGGTTTGGTGAGATCGATATGAATGGGAGATTTTGGAGCAGAGGTTTGGACGATGTTTGAGGCTATTCTTTGGGATTTTGGTCTTCTGACTAGTGGGGTATCTTTTGATGAGGGTGATGGTTTTGAAGGTTGAGATGGCAAGGATTGAGTTTCAGAGGGTTCTGACTCTGTGCTGGGGTGAGGGGAAGGAGAGCGACTGAGATGCTCTTGGCTTGAATTTACTTCTATGGAGTTTGATTTCTCGGAGTTGGAAGACATGATGGCTTCAGGTGAGGAGGACGAGGATGATTTGTCAGAATATGGGAGTTTCAACCCGATAACCTTAATACGCATGAGTGATAAGAGAAGAGATGAGCAGGGGTTTTGTTCTTAGGTATAAATAGAGAATAAGTAGTGAGAGATGTATCAGAGAGAGAAAAAGAGAGAGAATGGAACGTGGAGTGTTGGTGAGTGGGCAGTTATTGTAACCGAAGAAAGTGGTTGGCACATTCTTTTATAGTGTAACGACTAGTATGCTAATTTATGGGGAGTTACTGACCGTTATTTAACAGCAGCTTCTTTCCCACTCATTCTATGTGAGACATATGTACAGACACATGAGACTGCATCTCATGCCTCCTTTAATGAGACGTTATCTCTTCTCAAGAGACCCGTCTCATGATCAGTTAAAGAGCTGATCTCATCTTTGTTACTCAGCAGAGTATTTTTACTGATGCTTTCAGCTAAGAGCACACATATTTAGCATTTTCAAATTTTCACAGAATCTATCTTCTACTAATGGTTTGGTAAAAATATCAGCTATTTGTTTCTTAGTATCAACAAAGATAATCTCAATATTTCCTTTTTTCACGTGATCTCTAATAAAGTGGTGCTTTATATCAATGTGTTTTGATCTAGAGTGATGAATGAGATTTTTAGCTAAATTTATTGCACTAGTGTTATCACAGAATATCGGGATTTTGGAGTACCTTAGTGCATAATCTACCATTTGAGATTTAATCCATAAGACTTGTGTACAACAGGCTGCAACTGAGACATATTCAGCTTCTGTTGTGGATAGGGCAATGGTGTTTTGCTTTTTGCAAGTCCAAGAGACAAGGCACTTTCCTAAGAATTGACAATTTCCACTTGTGCCTTTTCTGTCCATCTTGTCTCCAGCAAAATCAGCATCACTATATCCTATTAAATCAAAACTGGAGCCTTTCTCATACCATAGGCCGAGATTAGTAGTTCCAATTAAATACCTGAAGATTCTTTTGACAGCTGTTAGATGAGATTCTTTAGGATCAGATTGATACCTTGCACAAATGCCTACAGCATACTGAATATCAGGCCTGCTTGCAGTTAGGTACATGAGAGACCCAATCATTCTTCTGTACAGTTTGTCTGACACAGCTTTCCCAGTCTCATCTTTGTCAAGTTGAGATGATGGATGCATAGGAGTCTTCATTGGCTTCGCCTCACTCATGTTAAACTTGGTCAGCAGATCTTTTGCGTACTTTTCTTGGTTGATAGAGATTCCATCTGCCAGTTGTTTTATTTGTAAACCAAGGAAGAACCTTAGTTCACCCATCATACTCATCTCAAACTCTCCCTGCATGAGATTTGAAAAGTCGTGACAGAGAGATTGATTAGTAGATCCAAAAATTATGTCATCTACATAAATTTGAACAATTAATAAGTCATTGTCAAGTTCTCTTTTGAATAGTGTGGTGTCAATCTTTCCTCTGATGAATCCATTTTCTGTTAGAAAGGAGCTTAGCCTATCGTACCAGGCCCTTGGAGCCTGCTTGAGACCATATAGAGCTTTCTTGAGTCTGAGCACATGTTCTGGATGGTGAGGGTCTTCAAAGCTAGGAGGTTGTCTCACATAAACTTCTTCTTCAATAATCCCATTAAGGAATGCACTCTTAACATCCATTTGATAGAGTTTGAAGTTCTTGTGAGCAACAAATGCTAGAAGGATTCTGATGGCTTCAAGTCTGGCCACTGGTGCAAAGGTCTCATCATAGTCTATTCCCTCTTGTTGATTATATCCTTGTGCTACCAATCTTGCCTTATTTCTCATGACTTTTCCTTTCTCATTTAGTTTGTTTCTGAATACCCATCTAGTACCAATTACTGATTGATGAGATGGAGGGGGAACTAGATCCCAGACTTGACTTCTGTCAAATTGGTTAAGCTCTTCCTTCATGGCTTTGATCCAGTAGTCATCATTAAGAGCTTCATGGATGTCTTTAGGCTCTATTTCAGATAGTAGAGCCATGAGATTCTCAGCATCTCTAAATGATGATCTTGTCCTTACTCTTTCTGAGGTCTCTCCAATTATTTGGTCTTGAGGATGAGATCTCACCAGTCTCCAGCTCCTGGGCAGTTGAGATGCATGCTCATTATGAATTTCAGAGGCTCCATGTACAGCTCTTGTGCTCTCATTCAGTTCCTCAGCCTTATTCTCACTTTGAGGTACGTCTGGGCTCTCTAGGAGTGTCTTTTGATGTGAGTCTTCAGCTTGGGATGTTTTCATTGTTTTTTGTTCATAAGCAAGTTTCTCATCAGCTTCTAGTGTAGAGATCCTTAAATCCCTCATCATTTCATCAATTTCCTCGTCCAGATTCCTCTCAGAGTTGTCCTGCATCTCATTGAAAACTACATGCATGGATTCTTCAGTGGTTTTAGTTTTCAAGTTAAATACTCTATATGCCTTAGAAGTAAGAGAATACCCAAGAAAGATTCCTTTGTCAGATTTTGTATCAAACTTCCCAAGTTGATCTTTAGTGTTAAGGATGAAACAGTCACATCCAAAGACATGAAAATAAGATATTGAAGGTTTTCTTCCTTTCCATAGTTCATAAGGAGTTTTATTCAAGATCTTTCTTATAGAGGCTCTGTTTATTATATAGCAAGAGGTATTTACAGCCTCTGCCCAGAAATACTTTTCAATACCAGAGTCACATAACAAAGTTCTTGCCATTTCTTGTAGAGTTCTGTTTTTCCTTTCCACTACTCCATTTTGCTGAGGAGTCCTTGGACAGGAGAAATTGTGAGTAATGCCATTTTTATCAAAGAATTTTTTAAATTTGGCATTCTCAAATTCTCCCCCATGATCACTTCTCACAGTACCAATTCCATATCCCTTTTCAGATTGAATCTTCTTACAAAAGGTTTTAAAGGATTGATAAGATTCATCCTTTTGGGATAGAAACAGTACCCAGGTGAATCTTGAGAAGTCATCCACAATTACAAAACCATATCTTTTGCCACTAAGACTTGGAGTCTTAGTTAGGCCAAAGAGATCAATATGGAGAATCTCAAGAGGTCTGGTGGTGGATATATGAGATTTTGGTTTGAAACTTGACTTGCTGTGTTTGCTCTTTACATAGGACTCACAAATCAAGTCTTTGTCGAATTTTACCTTTGGTAATCCTTTGACAAGAGATTGATTTGCAAGTTGACTAATAGTTCTCATGTTAATGTGTCCAACCCTTTTGTGCCATAACCATTTTTCTTGATCATGAGAAATGAGACAGGTGAGATCAGATAGGCTCTCAAGTGTGACTGAGTAAAGATTCTTATTTCTTTCACCAGAGAAGATAGTCTTTCCAGTCTTTGAGTCTATGATCTCACAAAAAGTAGGTTGTAAATTAACATAAAATCCATTGTCACATAATTGGCTAATACTTAGCAAGTTATGTTTCAATCCTTCAACAAAATAGACATTTTCAATTTGAGCTGAGTTTACCTTACCAATCTTACCTATGCCCTTAATTTGGGCTTTGTTGTTGTCTCCAAAGGAGACAACTCCAGCAGCTCCTTCTTCAAGTGATAGGAACTTGCTTTTGTCCCCAGTCATGTGTCTTGAACATCCACTGTCCAGCACCCATATCCTTTTTGATTTTGCTGCAGCTAGGCATACCTGTTTCATCAAGAGATTTAATTTTAGGTACCCACTTATATTTGGGTCCTTCATGGTTAGTTACCTTTCTGTCAGATGCTACTCGTCTTATGTAGCATTCTATGGTCTTATGGCCATACTTACTACAGCAAGAGCACCTTTCTCTCTTTCTTTTTCTAGCAGGAATAAAGAAATCTTTATACCAGACCTCACTAGATGATTTTTCATAGCCTAATCCAGCTTTGTCAAAGATTCCCTTTTGAGATCCAATGAGTCTCTCAAGGTTTTTTGTTCCATTTACGAATTTTTCCAGATCATCTATGAGAATTCTGTTTTGTCTTTTGAGTTTCTGGTTTTCTTCAGATTTCTCTTTTAGTTCTTGCTCATTTTGAACTTGAGTCTTAGCTTTAACCATTTCAGATAGTTTCATGTGAGACAACATGAGACTGCTATTTTTATGATTCAAACTCTCATTTTCTTTTTCCAGAAATTTTATTTTCTCAAGAGCTGTATTTAATTCTGACTTTAGCAGTGAGCTCTTAGAGGCTAAAAGGTTTGAATCATACAAGAGGTTTTCAAAAGCAGACTTAAGTTCATCAATTGAATATTCTGGGTCAGATTCATATACCTCTTCATCAGATGAATCACCATTTGCCATGAGATAGATATTTGCTGATTGATCATCTTAACTTTCTTCTTCATCAGTATCATCCCAAGTAGCCATCATTGCCTTTTTCTTTGGACTTTTCTTTATATCCTTTCTGAGTTGTGGACATTCAGATCTCATGTGTCCAGGTTTGTTGCATTCAAAGCAGATGAACTGTCCTTTTCTATCAGACTTGATTTCTTTTCTTCTTGAAGGGAAGCTCCTTCTTCCACTTCCTCTAGCTCTCCACATGCGTCTAATCTTCCTTGAGATGTAGGCCAGCTCATCATCTACTTCACTTTCATCATCATCTTCATTTTCTGATTTTGTTTCATGAGATGAGGTGAGAGAGTTTTGATGAGACGAGCTTACCTTCTTACCTTTAGTGTTACTTGATGATGCCTTCAGTGCAATTGTTTTGGGTTTTCTGATGTGATCTTCTTCCATCAGTTCTTGTTCATGAACCTTTAATGATCTAAGAAGTTCATCCAACCTGAGAATGCTCAAATCTTTTGCTTCCTGGATAGCAGTGACCTTAGGTCTCCAAGGCTTGGGTAAACTCCTCAAGATCTTTCTGACCATGTCTTGATTTAAGTAAGTTCTTCCTAAGGATTTTAGATCATTTGTGATGATGGTGAAGCGTCTCACCATGTCCTCAATGCCTTCATCCTCATTCATTTTGAAGAGCTCATATTGTCTTACCAGAATGTTGATTTTTGCTTCCTTGACTTGGTTAGAACATACCTTGCTTTTTCAGCATCAGTCCATCTGGTTCTGGGCTTGACTATTCTTTGATCAAGCTCATCAGTAGTGTATGGTATGTAGGGGCCTTCTTCTATGATTTCCCATAAATCAACATGTTGAGATTCAATGAATAATCTCATCCTGTCCTTCCAGTAGTAGTAGTCAGTTCCATCAAAGGCAGGTGGTCTGTTAGTGGATGCTTCTTCAGGAATAAACAAACTAGCACTAGGTCCAGCCATGGATCTGTTCCTCTTCACACGTAGGTGTGCTCAACCCCTTGAGAGGCCGAGCTCTGATACCAATTGAAGTTGGCTAAACGTCTCTAGAAGGGGGGGTTGAATAGAGACTGAGAATCTTTTTCCTGAAAGTGCAGACTTAAACTTAAGTTGAGACGTGATCTCAAGTTGATACTTGGAGTCTCAGTTAGAAGAGATGTTGTCTCAACAGTGTGATTATAATCAGATGAGATTTAATAGATTTATAGTTAATTGTTTAATTTAATTTATCAACTTTAATAATAGATATGCAATATAAGTAAGAGATGAAGGTAAGGAGATGCACACACAAATTTATACTGGTTCACCCACAACCTTGGGCTACGTCCAGTCCCCACCACCTGTGGGATTTTCACTATTGACAACCTGTCAATACAAGTATTCTTACACAGCCTCTTCAGGATGCACGCTCTCAATCCAAGACTAGGTTCTCTCCTATCTCAGATGAGATACAGATACAATAATTGATATTTTGAGTGTGTTCTAGCTTTAGCACATGAGGTGTGTTTAGACAATGAATCTTAGCTAAAGGAACCTTCTTCTTACAATGATTTCAGATTGGTAAAGAAAACAGAAGAAAGGTAATCCGACTTCAAGAGCTTCTCTGTTGAGATCTATTTAGTTCTTTAGGCTCTTGAGATGAGACATGAGCTCTTGTCTGAGATGAGATGAGATGTGATAACTGATGATTTTTCAGGCACGTCTATCTTTTGTCACAGTAGCTTTCAACTACTTATATGGGTGCAAAGTAGTCGTTATTTGTTGATGAGACTTCCTTGGAGCCGTTGGAATATAGCTGTTAGAGACAGGGCTCTTTTCTGGACAAGGGACAGCTTTTGGATGATGTGATCTGTTGACAGCTTGCAGTGTACTTCCTTGTCCTTGTGCTGACTTGGCTCTTTGCTTTTTCGTAGGTTGACTTTACGTGGGACTCATCACTTGTTCAGATGATTAGAGCTTGTATCTCTTCTTGTTCCTCGTGTCTCTTCTGATGAGCTTACATCTGTTTAGTGAGCTTGCGTCTCAAGCTGATCTAGGATCTCTCTTAAGAGAGTGTACCGTCTTTACAGATTTTTGAGAATCTCCTTTTTGATACATAATGATGTTCTTTTGTATCTTTGATCAGATAAGTTTACATGGCTTGAGCTCGTATTTCTCTATTGAGCTGTCGTCTCAAGCTGTTCCAGAACCTGTTCACAAAGCTCTTCTCTTGATGCTCAGTGAGGTCTTAAGATTCTTGGCTTGTCTTTCTTTTATTCTGATCATTATTCCTTTAAGGATCCTGCAAGAATTACTAAGGAATCTGCCAAAGACTTGAACAGCTTGATTAGCAAATAACAAGATGTAGTATTCATTTTTCTTTCTTTACTTAGCTCATGACTTTCTTTACAGGTTTGACATATTAAAAACTTTATGTGATTGAGTTTTTTTCAATAGTTATCACATTATTTATTAAATTTAATAATAAATAATATGTCAAATTCATTAAATAATATGATAATACATTATTAAATAACAATGTAAAATATTTTTACACCGATAGTGCACAATCATTAAACTCATTTCTATATAGCATACATATTTTAGTTTTGACAAATAATTTTGATGATAAAAATATTTTGCATTTATATTTAATATTTTTTTGTATAGTCCGTGGAATATACTGTATTTAATGTATCTTATAATATTATATAAGGTCATCTCCAATCTCTATCCCGTCAGTATTTCACTTTTTATTATTCACATTAGTACATATTATTCCTTTTTACTTTTGAAAACTTAATCATCTCTTCTCTTTAACCCAACACCTCTATAAATCCAACTAAATGGACCTCGTAAATAACTCCATATTTTTATATTTTATTAATTTCGTGTTATAAAAAAATAGAAATAGGCCTCATATATATTTTATTTAAGAATCTACATTTGTACAAGATCTGTTCCAATGGCGCTCTTCAGTACTTAAGCATCGGTTCTTAATTTTAAGATATTAGTAAAAACCTAATAAGCACCTCCATTGTAGATGCTCTAAAAAGTTTGATATTA